>VDFB02211574.1:351197-401089 GCA_007258455.2 Sequoia sempervirens
AACACAATAAAACGATGAAAAACAAGCCTCAACCGGACAAAAATAGGTTCAGGGGTCTAAAATCCCAGCAGGATAGCCAATCAGGGTGAAAAACCCTAATTTTCAACCTTAAATGGGGCTTGAGGGGTCACTTTCAAGTCATTTTCAAACACCTCCAATAGTGACCTTGAGATTCGAGCTCAGACCCTCCAGTTATATGGCGCAACGATAGCTTCCCCTGCATATTTTGGATCGAGTTCAGACATACCAGTGGCCACTTGGCATTGGGGCACTGGTAAGTGGTCCTTACTGTAGCTTCGTTCTTCATTTATTACCTTAATTAATGCTTTAAAAAGGTGGTCCATCTGCAGTGGCGCTATATGGCGCTGCTCAAAGGTCAAACTGCGCTGCTCGGTGCTAAATAGCACTGCCGCAGTGCAGTTTGGAGTTTAGAAACTCTGACATTGAGCTCAGGGCCGGCGGCTGGATTTACAAAGTGTGACGCGGCAATTCAATTTTTTTCAAAGTGTGCCATTGGAGGACAAAGTGCACTGTGGCGGTGTGATTTTCCCCTTTCAGCCCTAGCGTTGGAGTTTGATTAAAATCAAACTGCGATGCCATCACAAGTTGCACTGCTGGGGGACCTTTTTGACCGCTTAACGAAGGATTTTTTTTTCAAATTTTTTAACATGATGATCTTCCCTAATGCAGGACGGGGTGAGGGAGCTTTACTCCCAGGAGCACAAGTCGCGAGACCTGGCTGGCTACTTGAGGGACCTGAGTGACATGGACCAGGATTGACTCTAGATTGTGGGGTTGTGGTATATTGCATATGCGTCACCAATTCGCACTCACCTAGGGATGCTATCACGCTGGCGGAGAGATGGCACAGCGAGACGTCCTCATTCTATCTTCCTACTGGTGAGGCCATCGTCACCTTAGAGGACGTTTGGAAGATTCTATGATTGCCTATTCATGGTCACCGGATGATCTTCGATATGGATGAGAGACACGAGGCTTGCTTCTGAGTCCTCGCTACAGATGAGATTATCTTCTGTGAGGAAAAGATAGAGCTTGAGCACCACCGAATCTTGGCACTGCCCTACCGCTGGGTAGTTGCAGCTATCATTTCGGGCCTTGTTTCCCCAGACAGACAAGGGCGATATTTCAATCCTAGTTGGGGATATTGCTGGGAGCGGATGGTCCAAGACAAGCTAGTTGGTTTTGCATGCGGGCCTGTCCTTCTCCCTTCACTATACATATACCTCCATGAGTACGTTTACATGGATGGGAGAGCATTGGGAGCAGGAGTGACCCTTCTTCATATATGGGCGTGGGAACACATTTTTGTGCTATGGCCGTGCATTATTTTAGTTCCAATGGGGCCGAATGATCCCCTAGTGGCACGGTACAGAGGCAGTGTGTCTTTTACTCACACCGACAAGCATGGGATCCCCTACTGGAGGAGGGTTCTGGATGAGATGCAAGTGTTTACTTGGCGCCCATACCTTGGTCAGCCTGGATGGGCCGATGACGTTGACCAGATGTTTTATTGCCACCAAGACTATTTCATGCAGGGTCAGGAGCATACCATGCTCGAGAGGTACCTTCCTGGGCGTGTATAGCATCAGTTTGGGGAGCTGAAGGATCGTTTTGATGATGATTATGTAGCTGTCTTTGCCGGCACCATGACACAAGTCTCATGGGGGCAATATATTCCTGCTTCAGAGACAATAGACAATTTCAGGTAGCTGGTAGCCCAGCCATGGGCTTATGATCAGGGTTTAGTAGATCCAGGCACCACCCAGGCCTATAGAGATTGGTTTCGGACTTCGTTTCGGTTGACGATACTAGGCGCAGATCCAGATGTGCGGAGATTCAGAGGCAAAGGGGGAGGACGAGGACGAGGACAGAGAGCCAAGGTTCAACAGGATCTGCCATTTGTGCCCCTAGTCCAACCAGGGCATGAGAATTTTCACATGCAGGATCAACAACAAGTGCCGCCAGTTCCACCACCACGAGTCGAGGGTGAGGATCAGCCTTATGTGCAGCCACGGGTACAACCAACAAGACAGGAAGATGCACAAGATATTCTGATTGCATAGTTATGGGCTTAGATTCAGGCCGTGACAACCGAGAGTGATCAGCTCAGAGCTGAGAGGGATCAGGTAGTGCAGCAGAGACAGGATGCAGAGCTACAGGCAGCCACCGAGCTAGGCCACAAGTAGTAGATAGAGAGCATGACAACCTCCTCCTCTCAGGGTATAGTCCCAATCTGATCCTATAGGGATGCCATCCGAGAGGCAGAGTATTACTGATGGGCCTATCATGATGCCATACCCAGAGCAGAGTGGGTGCCAAAGTATTCAGAGTGGGCCAGCCACAGACCAGTAGAGGGTCACGGTGACAGGGGCAAGGGCAACATTCATGGAGATTGAGCTTGATCGAGATGTTACCATTCTTTTTGTGCCTTATGGGCTCATTTTTTATAGCCCCGATGGGCCTTTTGTATTGATTGACATATATGTACAGTGATCTGATTTATTACCTGTACTATGACAGTTGATGATATATATATATATATATATATATATATATATATATATATATATATATATATATATATATATATATATATATATATATGAGCCAATGATAATTTTGATGTGATGCACTGTGTTCTCTTTATGTATGATTTTACTTCTATATGTTGTGGATGCATTTCTTTCTGATGATGTATGTGTTATGATTATGACTAACAGATCTATATCATGTTAACCTATGATATGCAAATATGATGGTCTATTTATGATAATGCAAATGCGATGATCTGATATGTGAAATGATATGATCTATGGTGCACATGCAAAATGATATGTAAATTGTGCTTATGACATGTTTATGAATGGATGTATATGTTTTGTTTGTGATGGACTAATCCATTTATGCTTATGTGTGATGATTTATGCAATGAATGATTTATGATGTTGTTTATTAGATGATATGGATGATGAAATATGAATGCGATGGTCGTGATATGATGCAAATGAAATGGTGTGAATGCATAATGAGATGGTTTTATGAAATGCAATATGTTAATGCATAATGTGAACGTAAAGTGGTGAGATGATGTCATGATGTTATGCAAGTATGTATGTCAATGAATTAAATGCTTATATACCTATTGTTTATGATTATGCAAAAATGATTATGGAATGCTTATGTAGATGCTATGCTATGATTTAGATGGTAATATGAAATGGTTATGAAACGCAAATGAATGTTATGCAATAATTAATATAATGCCATGCGATGCAATGTAATGGGTGAAATGCAATGTCATGGATGCATCTATCTATGAAGATTGTTTATGATAACCTATTTATATGATGATTAAAAATGCAATGCGTATGTTTCCTATATGATATGCTTATGCAATATGCTAATGGTTTGTGGATGCAGGATCGATGACGATGATGGTGATGATGATCCACTGCCATAGTACCTTGTTAGTGTGGTTAGTAAGAAAAGAAGAAGTCATTTCAACAAGACACAAGATAGTGTAAATGCAAATGATGATGATGATGATTACTTGTCGAGGAATTGGGATTTTCAAAGGGCCAAATTTTCTTATGTTTGATAACACACATGGTATGATTCATCAAGGTATAAAGGACTAGGATGACGTGGTACTTAGTGTGATGGACTTTGACTCGACAAATGGATAGGAGTATTCTTGTTCACACCTAACATATGGAAACCTTGCTAGGATGCACTTCAGAAGTTTCAGGCACCTCAGACCAAAACACGGAAAGGTAAACATATCCATGCAATAGTCAACAAGTTTCCCTAGACCTCTTCCATACATACCTAACAAAGCAAGTATTTTCCAAGGTTATATTACAAGAACGTCCAACAAGCATAATAAACAAAAGATAATGATCGTTGCCCCATTCCTTATTTCTCTAAATCCTTTGTTTTGGGATATCATCGAGACATCCTTGGAATAAGCGCAAATAAGATAAGTCAAAAGATAAAACCAAGTAAACAAACAAATTGATGCTCTTCAATACTACTAATAGAAAGAGGATGTGTTTTCTAAGGATAATAACCAAAACTTATTGCCAAAAGATAATGCCCATTGTAGGAAGGATTCATCCTAGGACATGTTAGTAGATGGCGACACGTCATTTCGTTTATCCAAAGTGTTCTAAGGGATGATTGACATGGGACTAATTGGATGATGAATTACCAATACAGAGAGATGACCAACTTGTTTACGTACTGACTTAAACTTGAGACTTGACGTTTTGAGTTTTTACTTTCAACCTACTAGACTTATTTCCAACTGTTTCACCAAAGGTTGAGGATGACGATCAATTTATTATGGATGATGTTATTGCGGGTGCAAGCGAGATGAGAAGGATGGATTTTTTTCAAATATTTGGATGTTTTTGGAGTTTTGCAATGTTTTGAGGCTATTTTGGTATTTTCAAGATTTTGCAAATGTTTTGATTTTTGATTTTTTCAAATGTTTTGGGATTTTCTGAGATTTTGACCAAGAGACTAACCTAAAGACCTATCCTAGGGGTCTCAAGGGCTGATCAATAGATGAGCCTTGCCTACGTTATACATGTAGAGACCACGTAGTTCGACTGACGACTTGACCAATTTACAAATGATGATATACATGATGAGATGTCAGTTTATAATGACGAACTCCTAAAGGACTGACCTAAGTGTCTTGGGGGATGATCAAAGATCAACCTTGCCTATGTTCAAGCTCAGAGACGACATAGTTTGACAAGATGACTCTGTTTTTGAATTTTTGACTAACTTTTTGACCTATTTTTGGATTTTTGATAAGTTTTGAATGTTTTTGGATTTTCTGATGTTTTGATATTTTTGGATTTTCTGATGTTTTGATGTTTTTGGATTTTCTGATTTGAGGATTTTAAGATCATACACGAATCCGATCCGATAAGAACATGCCCCCAACGTGATGCAATAGACTAATCCGATAAAGGCAAGAAAAACTGACCTTAAGGATGGGCCGAGTAGTACTATGAGGGATCATGATACAAAAACAGGACCAAGCTATGGTGTGGATGCGAGTGGATGAGTGATGGGTGGAGACCTAAATGCGATGAATGATGGAAGCAAAATGGATGAGTGATGCATAACAAGCCATAAAGATCTTGGTGGATGGAAAGTGCTTATTTACGCAAGGTGCCTGTTTGCCAGGTTTTCACCAAGGTACTTTCCCAAAGTGCCACCAAAGTGGTTTTCACTAGAGGATGATTTTTCTCTTTACTATTTTTTTGATCTTTTTTCTCATTTTTTTGGATTTTTGAATTTTTTGGATTTTTTTTGCTATTACCAAGACTGTTTGCTAGGTTTTCACTGAAGTAACCATTTTTTAGGACATTTTATGATTTTTTGGATTTTTGGTTCTATACCTTGAAAGATTTAGGCATAAATTTTTTTGAGATGGGAGCTATTCATGGGCTCCTGCAGAGGTTCCCCTTCAGGTGTTGATAATTGATATGCCCTTGATTTGTAACTTGCTGTGATGACAAATGGCCCCAACCAATTGGGTTCGAACTTGCCTTTGCTGCTTGGGTTTGGGACATTCATTCTTCTGATTTTCTTTTAAGACCAGTTCTTCAACTTGGAACGTCGTGCTTCTGGTTTTCTTATTGTAGCTCTGTTTGAGTCTATTCTGATAGACTTGCAAGTGATTTAAAGCATCTATCCATCTCTCATCTAGTAGCTCTAGCTCATTTAGTCTTAATACCCGATACTCTTCATCAGTGATGAGGTTTTGCAGTGATATCCTGAGGAATGGGAGCTCAATCTCAATGGGGAGTACAACTTCTGATCTATAGACCAAGGAGAAGGGGGTGGCGCCAGTGGGTGTGCGAATGTTGGTTCGATAGGCCCAGAGGGTAGGATTAAGCTGCAAATGCTAGTCACGACCTGCATCATTGATTATTTTTTTGAGGATTTTGAGGATGGTTTTTTTTGTAGCTTCTGCTTGGCCATTGCCTTGGGGATAGTACGGGGTGGAGAAGTGGTGTTGGATTTTGAATTTCTCACACAAGTCACAGAAATCCTGATTCTTGAATGGTGTCCCATTATCTGAGATAATGGCTTGTGGAACACCATAGCAGCATATGAGATAGTTCAGGATGAACTTAGAAATCTGCTTCCTAGTTATATACATCATGGGTATGGCCTCCACCCACTTAGTAAAGTACTATGTTGTGGTTATGATGAATTTGTGGCCATTGGATGATGTGGGTGTGATTTACCTAATGAGATCGAGTCCCCATTGCGAAAAAGGCCATGGTGTGACAATAGGATGAAGCTCTTGAGCTGGAGCATGGATGAGGTCCCCATGTTGCTGACATTGTAGACACTTTCTGGCATGATCGTGTGCTTCTCTTTCCAATGTGGGCCAATAATACCCCATCCTCAACAATTTCTTAGCTATGGTCATTCCACTCGAGTGTGAACCACATATACCGTTATGAACTTCTGTTAGAGCGGTTAATGCCTCCTCAGCATTTAGGCAACATAATAGGGTTCCTTCTATGCTTCTACAGTATAGGGTATCACCTAGGATGACAAATTTGGATGCCTTTTTAACAAAGGTTCATTTTAGGTTTGATGATAGGTCAGCGGGTATGAATCCTATTCGAAGATATGTGTAGATGTCATGATACCAAGGATCATCGAGACCAACGATTTCACACACGAATTCTAATTCTGGCACCTCGAATGCGGGAATAAGAAGCTGCTCTATCAGAAATTCATATTTTGGAACATTGTTGGGGATGTCCAGTAGGGATCCAATTGTTGCCATGGCGTCTACTGCTCTATTGTTGGTTCTAGGAATCTGCTCAAATGTGATTTCGATGAAGGATTCCTTTAGAGTCTCCACCAATTTCTTGTATGGAGTGAGCTTGTCATCCTTGGTCTAATATTCATTATTGACTTGATTTATGATTAGCTGAGAGTCTTTGTACACTTTGAGAGCCATGATGTTCCACTATATTGCTATTCTAAGACCTATAGTCAAAGCCTCGTATTCTGCGATGTTGTTGGTGCAAGGAAATGCCAGTTTGTAGGACCTTGGTATGCAATCCCCTTGTGGGGTAATGAAGAAGACACCAAATCCTGATCCATGCTGTGTGTATGAGCCATCGAAGTATAGTTTCCAGTGGTTAGCTATGTTGAAATTAAAAATGGATTCATCTGGAAACTCTGAGACAAGGGGATTCTCAGAATAAATAGGTGCCTCTGCTAGTTGATCTACAATAACTTGGCCCTTAATTGCTTTTTGCTCCACATACTCGATGTCATATTC
Source organism: Sequoia sempervirens (assembly GCA_007258455.2). Classification (NCBI taxonomy): domain Eukaryota; kingdom Viridiplantae; phylum Streptophyta; class Pinopsida; order Cupressales; family Cupressaceae; genus Sequoia; species Sequoia sempervirens. The sequence continues at coordinate 358,549 of VDFB02211574.1, forward strand.
TGATAATATCATTACCCATTTTTCCATTCTACCTGTGAGCATTGCCTTTGATAATAGATACTTGAGGGGATCAATTTTGGTGATGAGCTTTATCTTATGTGCCAACATGTAATGTCTAAATTTTTGTGATGCAAACACTACTACGAGGCATGCTTTCTTGATGAATGAGTAGTTTAGCTCATGACCAACCATTGTCCTGCTGATATAGTAGATAGCCCTCTCCATTCCATTTTCATCATGCTGAGCCAAGAGAGCTCCAAGGGCTGCTGCTGTTACTGACATGTATAAGATCAATGGCTTTCTTGGGATGGGTGGCATTAAGACTAGTGGTCTCAGTAGATATTCCTTGATTTTGTTGAAAGCTTCTTCACATTTTGTATCCCATTTGTATGTTACTCCCTTGTGGAGTAGGTGAGAATATGAATTTTTCTTGTTCACTAGTTGTGCAATGAATCGTCGAATGGATTGAAGTCTGCCTTGGAGACCTCTCAGTTGTTTTAATGTCTTTGGTGCTTCCATTTCGAGGATTGCTTTCACTTTTGTTGGATCCACCTCGATACCCCTCATTGATACTATATATCCTAGTAGTTTACCTGATTGTACACTAAAGACACACTTCTTAGGTTTTATTCTGACTTTGTACTCCTCCAGTCTGTCAAAAATAGCACTTAGGGTTGCTATGTGATCTTTTCTTTTTCTGGATTTAGCTAGGATGTCATCAACATAGTCTTCGACTGTTTTATGAATCATGTCATGGAATATCAATGTCATGGCCCTTTGATATGTTGCTCCTGCATTCTTTAGGCTGAAAGGCATCATGTTCCAACAATAAGTCCCCCACGGACAAGTAAAATGTCTTATGTTGATCTTCTTTTGCTATCATGATCTAATTGTATCCTGAAAATCCATCCATTAGTGATAGCATCTCGTGTCCTGCTGTCATGTCTACTATCGTGTTGTTGTTAGGAAGGGGGATGTCATCCTTTGGACATGCTTTGTTTAAATCTGTGAAATCTGTGCAGAATCTGATGGCTTTGTTAGGTTTTGAAACAGGTACCAAATTTGACACCCATTCTGGATAATCTATTGGTCGTATGAATCCTACATCTAGTAGCCTTTTAAGCTCCATTTTGACTAACAGAGCAATTTGAGGATGCATTTTTCGAAGCTTTTGTTTGACTGGCTTTGCTTCTGGATACACTGCTAAGTGATGAACTACAGTCTTTGGATCAAGCCCTGGCATGTCAGCATAACTCCATGTGAAGTTTATTTGTCTTTCCTTTACAAATGCTGCTAGGAGTTCTTGCTCTTCTGATAATAGTGATTCCTCATAGAATGTGACATGCGGGGTCTCCTCTGTTCCTAGGTTGACAAGATTGCATTTTTCGGCTAAGACTGCTGACTTTTCCTGATGAATAGCTCTTAAAGGAAGATTGAATCCTTCATCCTCAGACGCCTTGGAGAGGTTTTCACCATTGGATACATCCTTTCTTTTTACTTTTTTCTTGTCAAAGAGTGCCATATAGTGTGGTTTTCACTCAAGGACTTGGATATGATTATTAGTTTCTCACTTTTACGACTGCAGGATTCAATCATTTCCCCATAATAGGCATGTGTGTCCAACTCCATTATAAACCCTACTTTGTGATCTCCTTCTGGAATGTTGTCTCACAATCCCATGAATTCTGAGAGCACCTCATTATTTTTGAATATATCGAGAATCGGTGGTCCTCGTTGGTCATAGTCGATGAGTTGGGGATAGACTAGATGAACCTCATGATTTTGATAGTCTGTTCTGAAGGATAGGGTACTAATCATGCAAAGAGTAGTATCTTCAAATAGCCTAGGTAGATTGGTCATGGTATCCTTGTCATCGCTACTAATATAGGCCTCAGTTATAAAGTTATGTATGTCTCTACCTATGGATATTGGTGAGCATACTTCTGCTGCTATTGGCTGAGGAGAAATATTAACCGTTCTAACCAGAGGACTTCGGCCACGTATGGTTATACTCGGAGGGGTACATCCAAGGCCAAGATTTGTTATGGGTCACGTCTCTGGCATGATAGGTATTGTGAGGCCATTATCATTTTGTCCCAGTCTTTGATTTCTGTCGTAGCCCATTGCCAGCATCATTTGTAGCCCCTTGCTTGTCTCATCCATTGGTAATTTAGGTGTCGGTCTTTCATCTTGATATAACATGTGAGATGGATTTGCTTCAATAACCTCCTGGCCAAGGTCTCCCCATCTTGTGAATTCGGGATAGTCTTCAGGATACGTTTATGATGTGGAAGCTTGGTCTTCTTGTGGGCGTCCCCGTGATCTAGGAGATTGTGGTAACTCTCCTATCAAAAAAGCATTATTAGGGAGCTTGCAGCTTCCACAACCATCCTCCTGGATGATGAGCTTGATGTCAGAGATGGTGGGAATGGCGGGTGTCTCTGTCACAAAAGTGGACGCGAGAGTGGCGGGATCAATGTATGGTGTGGATGGGCCCTCATCATTTTTTGGCACTTGGGGGATTTTGTAATACTTTGCTTCAAGATTTTTGCAATATGAAAATGGTTCGGGGTCTCCATGGACAGTAACCTCTTGTCCATTATGTGTAAATTTCACAAATTGGTGGAAAGTTGATGCTACGATTTTCATTACATGGATCCATGGGCATCCCAGGAGGATATTATATGGCAAGTCAAGGTCCAAGACCTGACAAGTGGTTTCCATGAGAGTTGGCCATACTTGAATAGGGAGTTTAATCATGCCCTAAGACACTCTTTCTTGGTCATCATATTATCTTATCGTGATTCCCTTCCTTTGTCGATGGAATCTTCTGATATTTTTAACTGTTTGATGAGGCTTAGGGAACATATGTTCAAGCCTACACCTCCATCCACCAAGACCCTTTTGATTTTGCTCTTATGTACTATGGATTCCAAGTGAAGTGCATGGTTGTGAGATGGTTGGGCATGGAAATCTTGGTCAGAGAATGTAATAAGATTAGGCATAATGATATTTCCGACCATAGCTTGGAATTGCTCCACATCAAGATCTGTGGGGACAGTGGATGAGGCTAATGCTTCCTCAAGGATCCTTTTGTGAGCTGATAATATTTTTAACAACTCCATGATGGAGATGTGTTCTAGCATTCTCTTGAGTTGATCTAGGACATTGTAGCCATTAGGAACGGATCTGGATGCAGGGACTCTATTTGGTTGGGATGATCCTGCGATGGTGACTTTGCCGCCTCTTGTGGTGACTCCACAATCTTCAACATGAGCGCCCTTGATGGTGATGACCATGCAGTCTTCATTTAGGGAGGAAATGAATATTTCATACACATGATTTACATTTCCCTTCCCTTTATCATTTTTATTCCCTTTGTTGCCATGATTCGACATCAGATTCGTATATATCTTAAGATCCTGATTTCCCGTAGGTTGTGCCATGTTTATGATTTTTTTATCGATGAGATCTTGGATGATGTTTTTGATTCTCATGCAACTGTTTGTGGTATGGCCTTTGATTTTATGAAATTCTCAAAGTGGATTCTCGTTATACCAAGGAGGTTTGACATCGGGTTCTTGGTAATTCTCAAATGTAGGAGGCTTGATGAGTTTTTTGTCGATCAAATTTTTGATTATGTTCTCAAGTGGTTCCCCCAAAATGGTGTATTTTCGTTTGGGATAAATTTTGCATTGGGGTGGTCCCCTTTGGTCATTGAGATTATTAATAGTTGGATGGTTGTTGGGTTGGTGTGTTGTGTGATGAGTATTTTGGTGTTGTGTTTGGATTTGCGATGTGGGTGTATTTTGGCGAGGACCACTAATGACCACCTTGGCATCGACGACACCATCATTAGTAATGTTTTTGTTCCTTGCCCACGTGCAAGGTTTATCATTGTAATTGGATGGTGGTCGGTTATTTTGTTGTTCATGATATGATGTTGATTCCACAGCTTGAGTCATAAGGGCTCTTTTGATGCTGAGCGCCTTGGAGATCAATTGATCATATGTGGAGATGCCCTGAATCTTGAGATGAAATGCCAAGCGGCCTTCAAGGTTGGCTATGATGGTGTAAAATTGTTGTTCTTCTGGCATGGTCTACTTGCTCCGATTGGACTTGGATCTCCATCATTGCAAAAATGAGGTGAATGATTCTCCTTTTCCTTATTTCAGAGCCGAAAGTTCTTCAAGACTAACATCCATTGCGATGTTGCATGCATAATTTTTAATGAATGCATCCCTAATTTTTTGGAATGTTCTAATGCCTGAAGGTAAGCGAGAGAACCATTCTATAGCGTGGCTTGCCAAGCTCCTAGGAAATATCCACATTAGATAAGTATTGTCATATGCGACCTCCATGCAATGAACCTGGAATTCCCTGATGTGATCTTCAAGGTTTCCCATCCCTCGATATTTTTCAAATTTGGGGATTTCAAATCCCTTGGGGAATGGTTTCATTGCTAAGCTCCTATCAAATGGATAGGGACACAAGTTTCTTGGTGTTTTGGTTGTTCGCCCTGATTGAAGGTCGAGCACTTGTTGCGAGAGAAACCTGAGTTTTTTTTTCACATCATTTTGCGGATCAGGGGCTGGGATGAAAGTGTTTTGGGGTGTTTCAATCATGGGTGGGTTGGTCGGTGTGTTGTTTGATGTTATTTGTACATTTTGCCGAGCGAGGTAAGCTTCTACCTACTTTTGTATGAACAATGCTTGTTGTTGATCTTGTTGTTGTTGTGCTAAGATTTGTGCTTGTTGCTATTCCAACAACGCTTGTTGTTGGGCTACCAATTTTGCTACTTCTTGCTGCTCTTGATATTATTTTATTGCTTGTTGATATGCTTGCAATTACGTTGCTTGTGCAAGAAGTTGTGCTCATGCTTGCGCTTGCTGTGCTTGATATTGGGTGTTTGCCTGAACTTGAGCTTGTGCTTGAGCAGTCTTGTGTGTTTGCAATACTTGAACGGCTTGGGCGGCTTCTTGTTGTTGTTGTTGCAATAAAGCTTTGGCTTGCATAGCTTGTAAGGCAACTTGGGCTGCTTGAGTGACTAGCGCGACTTGAGCAGCTTGTTGAGTAGCTAGGTGTACGGATTTTTATTTCTATACTTGTTGGAATCCCCTTTGAAAAGTGGCTTGCAATACTACATTGTATTGACTTGATGTGGTGGAAGTTGGTGGTGGTGGGGGTGGTGGTGGATTCAAAATGGTGTTTGTGGTGGTGGTGAATGGTGATATCGTGTTGATTATTTGATTGGTGGATGGTGTTGTTAGTGTGGTGGTTTGAGTGATAAGTGACACCGTTGATGTGATTGGCCCTTGAGAGGCCATGCTTTGTGATGTTAGAGGGTGTTTGATGTTGTTGCAATTGCTTGTGTGTTTGTCGTCTGCTATTGCGATGTCGACGACAAGTTTTGAGCATTTGACATAATGCTTTGGTTGATGTTTGGGATGTTGTTTTGATCGATACTTGGTAGAGGGGGAAGCCCTAAACCAAGGAGTGGTGTGGATGATAATGGCAATGGTGGGAGAGGTGGAAATGTAAGGGGTTTTAGTTGTTGTGAAAATGTCATGGTGTCGAACATGCCCCCTAGTCCGAATATATCTCCCTCTTCTTGTGGATTTGTGAGAAGAGGTGTTTGAGGTGTTGCGTAAAAAAATGATGATGATGGATCATGATGGAAGGTGAGAGGAACATTTTTGTGTAATGGGTTTTGGGGTATGTTTTGTTCCAAGATTGTATTTGCATCCAAATTTTGATTATTAACAAGGGAGTGTGCTTGAAGAGCATTGAGGAATGTGTTTCCCTTGTTGACATTAGGTTGGGTTGGAGCAAACGATGTTGTGATTTGTGGAATGTTTTGCGTGATGTTTTGAGATGGGGGTGTAGATGAGATGGGAATGGTGGAAAATATGTCTCTACTATAGTACTCACATCAAAATCTGAAGGTAACTTGGCCCCTTGTTTTGCTAGCTCAAGCATGTATAACGAAGGGTTAAGTCTCATCATGATGTTAATGATTTTATGGTTCTCTAGATTTTGGAGCATTTCAGTCATTTCTTCGTGAGACATTCCAAAGGTAAGATCCTCTCCTTGGTTTTCCTCTTGCGGATTTTTTGATGATGAGAGAGTCAAAGGATTACTTGATTCGATGGGATTCATTTCAACGTTTGTTTGGCTAAGATCACTTGAAGCGGGTGTTTCTTCGTTGGCTTCCATACTTTTCTTGTATTGAGATCTAGTTAGAACCATTAAATGAGGATAAATTTTTGAGAATATGGGAGATGAATCTCTTGATTCTTTGGATTGATCTCTGTTTTATGTGAAAAGTAAAAAGTTTTAGGATGTCTTGAGGATCAAAGGTTGATGATATGATGATGCTGTTAGGGATGGATGATACAGATGTTTTGGATTTTGAGAAATCTTGAATGAGACACTAGGCTTTTAGGAATTGCAGATTTTAATTTTGATTGGATTTTGGATTTGGGATTTTGTCCTTGATTTTGGTTTTGATTTGGTTTTTTGATTTTTGAATGAAAATACCCTAATATGTTGCATGATGATCTAAAGGATAGATTTTCTCAAAGGATGATGATTTGAATATGTGTGAGGAGAAGGATACATCTATGCACACCTATTCAAACAAGATGATAGTTTCACTAAGCATATGAAGAAGGATTCATCCACCTATACTAAGCTAAGCAAGATGGTTTTGATAACTTTGACTAAGCATATGCAAAAGGATACATCTACACATACCTAGTCAAAGGTGATTTTGATAATGTTTTCAAGGATTTAGTCTCAATGATTTGGATAATTTTGATTTTGCCACATAGCCTAGTATCAAGGATGATTATCAAGATTTTCCAAAAGGTGATTGTGAGATGATGTTTGTTTTGATGTTTTGAAGGATGGATGGAAAATATTTTGATTTGTTTTGATCCTAAGATGAACCTAAAAAAAGACACTTTGTTTGCCTAGACCTAGGTATTGAAGAGCATGCAAATGCTTCCTAGAGACCTTTGTAACCAAGAAATGATTCCTTTTGAACATTCATTTTTGGGTTTCCAATCAATAATTTTTGCTTTGGGATTTGGGCTTTTCGAGAATCATGAGTCTTCAACACATATGAAAGTTCATTTTGCTTAGCTTTTCTTAATGGATTTATTTTACCAAAAACACTTTCTTTGATTAAGGATTCAAACTAAGATGTCCAATGTCTCAATTTTTTCAAACCCCACAAGATATGTTATGTGGAAATTCAATGAAATTAAGACAAGGGTTTCCTATTGTTTACTTAAGGAGACGAATCGAGATGTAATCCAATGTTTAGAAACCTCTAAGGATGTGAATCCCAAGGGAAAGCAATAAAATATGGATTGAGTCAATTGTATTTATCTCCAAAAGGGTTTGAAATTTGAATGATGTTAAGTGTTTGTCTTCATGGTGTTTTCGATCAAGCAATGCATTTTACAACCCAAGAATAAGTAAAATCCTATGGATGTGTAAGACAATATTTGTTGGATTCCCACTTGGACAAGTCCAGCTACGCTTATCTTTAGTGAATGGTTAGATGCTTGACCCCACTGGCTCCCCTCCATGGCTCATTAATGTCAATCGGGGCAGCCAAGCATCAAAACCCATGAAACTCCCATGGCATACTTTCTATTTCTACTAAAAGACCGTAAAAGTGTGGGGCGGCTTCAGAACAACCGTTCTTGCACCAACAAATAGATTAAAGGATTTTAGAAAATTCTAGCACATGGGTTTTAATAAGGACTTTCTGTTCGTGGAGATTGACCCATACGACAAGAGTCCCCTTTCAGATCCATCTTGTCAGAATCAACTACGTGATATTGGCATTTCTTCCAATATCCACATTTATATCTCGACTGGAAATACTCTTGGATTTAAAGTGTTACCAATTGAGTTGTTCCCTTGGGTGAGTACTTTTTCCCCAAGGCAGGCCCTCTAGGATAAACAAAAGTGAATGAAGAACAATATTCGTAAATCGATCAATCCTTGTTGGCAACAAAGAGAGAGAATATATGCAACAATGCCCCCACTCACACTCGCACAAGATTTTGTTCAATTTTAAACCCAAATCGAAGTGTGGAGGTGATTGCTTTGTCTCACCCTAAAATCATGAAAAAGACCTTTTGATTCTCAAGATTGCTATAAAGCACGAGAGAAACGCATACATCCTTTTTCAATGCCTTTAGTTTAAGTAAGCCTTCACAAAACAAAGTTGCACTTATTATTTTTAAATCCACAAAGAAAAATGTGAGTTCCTTTTAAAGCACCAAAAGACAAATGATAGACACTTTGTTCAATTGTTAATCCAAGAAACAAAATCTAGTAAGTTTGTGATCCTAAAGTTCATTTTAGCCTTTGCAAGAATTGGAAAGATTCTTTTTAAACCCAAACAAAAACTAGTATCCTAAGGAAGAAAAAGATAACAATTACTTAAATAAGTGTTAAGCAAACACTAAAGTGTTTAAAAACACTTTGATTTAATGAAACATCTTCCTCATGCTTCCTCTTTCTTTGATTTCGATTTCAAACCTTCAAGGAAGAAAAAACCAGTCATATTCTAGAAAATACAGAAATTAAAAAAGCAGAAAATAGAAGACAAATTAATCATAAATCAAAAGCACGTGCTAAAATTAAATTTTCCCTTTTTACTGTCTCCCAGCATTGCAACTCGCAACTGTGTCGCAGTTTGATTTCCTAGCGGTGCCCTCACAGCGTAGCTTGCCAGTCAGCGTCACTCTGTGTTGGGACAGAGAGCTCAACTGCGTCGCACTTTTCGCCCAGCGTCACAGTTTCTCATCAATGTCACAGTTTTTTAAAATTTTGAAAATTCCTGCAAATCAATGGGTAAAGCAACGGAGTTAGAAATTCAAATATTTTGGAGGGACAAGTCCAACGTCATAATTTTGGTTTTGAGCGGTGCTATATAGCAACGCTGAAGAGACAGGGGTGCCAAAATAGTGACGCTGAGCTCCCAACATTGGAATTTTCTGTGAGAAAAAATGCAAAATTTTTGGAAAAAGATGAGAAAGAATGATACCCAACCCTCCTTCTAGTGCCAAATGTGTGAACCCCAGCCTTGGTACCTGCAAAACAACATGAATAAACAAGTTAAACAAGGGATTGCAAGCCAAATCAAGGATTCCCCATGAAATCCATTTACAACATTCAAACTAGGAAGAAAATATTAAAGAACACAAATAAAATGATAAAACAAAGATTGAATCCTAATTAGATGTGCAAACTCATGATCCCATGGGGGAATTGGTGCCAATTTGATGTGAAAATTGGACCTTTCCCAATTCCTAAGATGCAAAATTGATGTGTTGATGAAGATTTGATCCACTTTGTTGATGTTGAAGAGTGCTCCAAGCTAAAATCTGCAAAACCTAACTATGATTTCAAGAATGATTGATGAAATTTGATGGATATTTGAGCATGGTAACTTTGCATAATTTGTGGATGATGAAATGAGGATATGAGCCCTTCATTTATAGAATGCCAAGATGGATGAATGTCCAAATTTGAGCAATGTGGGACTAACATTCATCCAATGGTATGATGCCACTTGTCAATCTATGAATGGATGAAGGATGTGCAAGATTTGGGGTTTGTGCCAATAAATGCATAATTTAGAAATTCAAATTTGTTGAAATGACATATAAGAGGGAAGGGAAAATGAAATAAATGCCACTTGGCTCAAGGCAAAGGACATGTAAGATGAATTTATTGCCTTGTTGGATGTACATGTTGACTTGGAATTTTTGAATTCAAATTGAGAGAATATTCCAAAAGATGCCTTGTGAGGAAAATAGAGATTTAATAAATGAATTAAATCTATTTTCATGTGCAACTTGCATTATCTAGAGGATGGGACATGGGATGAGATTAAATTAATCAAGGGTTAATTAATTTAATGAGAGAGGTTAGATGATGTGACCTATTTGACTCAAATTTATGGATTTATTTAAATCAAATAAGAGAGGAATATGATAAGAGGCTAATTAAATAAGGATTTTTAATTTATTTAATTAAAAGAGATGGTGTTAGATTAAATAAAATAAAGTTTTAATTTATTTAATTTAATGGATAGACTTTAGAGATTTAATCAAATAAATTGATTATTTAATTAAATAGGGATAATTAGATCAGATGGATTGATTTAATTAACAAAAGGGATGACTTAATCAGATAAAATGATTTATTTAATTAAGAGAGGAATATTGATGAATTTAATTAGATAAGGAGGATTTGATTAAATGGTTAAACCGAGGAATGATTTAGGAAGAAACAATGTTAGTAAGTTAGGGCCAGATGCACAATGTCAATTAGTATATTTTACGTGTATACACTTACAAATTGTGTTAGCAGGCTTCATTAACTTGGGTAGATCTCTTACTGCTTGAGTGGAACTTACCTTGAAAATGTTATCAAAATTTACATGACACAACCTCCTATGCCACAACCAGTTTTCATCTACTTGAGCAATTAAACAACTCCCACTAGCAATATTCAGGTGAAAAATATTACCTTTTGTCTGTTTACCAGTAGTAATCATATTGCCAAAACTTCCACGTATCTTGCATCTTCAATCTTTGAATTGTAAATCATAGCCTTTTCCCACCATCTATCCAACACTCAAAATATTGTGCCTTCAACATAAAGAACATCATTAGTGTTAGCCTTACCACCAAGACAAATAGAACCTCTGCCACAAATCACACCAACATTGTTGTCTCCAAATCTTACAACACCACCATCATACTTCTCTAGACTTACAAATTTGTTTTTATCACCACTCATGTGATGTGGGCATCCACTATCAATAACCCACTCATCCTTTTCTTCAATGAGGTTTGCAAGATATTTCTCATCTTTAGTAGATTCAGTAGCCACAGGAGTAGCAATGAAAACCCATTCATCTTCATTTCTAGTACTTATCTTTATCAGACTCATCATCAATCACTCCTTCTTTAGAAAAGTAACATTTCTTTTGGAATATAGACTTATTAGGTTTAGTTCTAGGGACTCTTTCAAGACATCTTGATGCAAAAGACCTATTTTACTACATGGAAAACATTTAATAGGTAACAATCCTTCATACTTAACTTTTCCTTTGCCTTCTTTCTTTGCAATCAGTGCTTCCAATTCTTCTACCTCTCTTTCTTTATCTTCAAGTTGCTTCAGTTCTTCATCATACTCAGATATCTTTCTGGAACATTCTCGCAGACCATATCTTTGCTTGTTACTTCTGGATACAGTAGCCTTGAATGCAGATTTAGTTTCCAGAACAAATTCACCAAATTCACTTAATTCAAAAGCAACAAGCTTACAACTAGCGTGTCTCTTGACATATTTGTTACTGATATGAGCTCTTCAATAGAATGGGCCTTCACTTTGTAGGAGAGAGGCAAGGATTTGAGTATCTTGGCCACAATTTCATCCTCATCCACAGAACCATCGAAACATGTAATACCCATCACTATTTCATTTACTCTTTACATAAATGAAGTAATATTTTCATCTTCACCTATCTTCAAATTCTCATACTTGCCTTTTAAATCTGTAGCTTAGCCATCTTCACCTATGCATCTCCTTCATATAAAGTTTCCAACTTCGTCCAAATCTCATTAGCTGTCTGCAATCCTACCACATTAGCCATCTCTGAATCTATCAAAGCAGTCACCAAAGCTTCAATAGCCTTGATATTATTTTTTAGCATCTTTGATCTCATCAATAGTGGAGGGACCATTCTGAGGAATAACATATGGATCTTTTGTAATCTTCCAGTAGGCTTCACCAATACACCTTAGGTGACATCGCATCTCGACTTTCCACAGTGAGTAGTTTGTTTCATCGAATCTTGGACTGTCCTTCTTGAATGTTGTCATCTCGAATCACTTCAAGATTTTAGATTTCTTTAGAGGAACCTTCTCTAATACCAATTGTTGGCAAAACAAGGACAAACAGCTGAGAGGGGGGCTGAATCAATTGTCACAAAATAATAAACTTTTCAAACTTAACTTAATCTCAGATTTGATGAATAAGCAACTAACACATTAGAGAGACAAAGAACACCAAGATTTTTTATGTGGAAACCCTATTAGGGGAAAAACATGGTGGATGTTAGTCCACAAGATTATACCCTATTAAAAGTACAATGAAATCAATAAAGGGGAATGCATGTACATTCAGACACACTGCCTAGAGCTCACTGCTCAATTATAGAAGGGGCACACTGCCCAACAATACAGAGTAGGATTAAAATCCAGAAAGTATGAACTGAGAAAATAGCTTCTCCACAAGCCTGATATAGTTCCAATTAAGCACATAAAACTCCTTCACAAATTACTTCACACCTCACTCAATCTTCTTCACACTCTGCTCTGTAATTAAATGATATTCACACATACACACATAAGAGCACACTCAACACCTTTCCAACACACACTGCACCAATGAAACAATTGCTCTTATATATCTGCTACATGAGATTTCATCAAAAACTTAGTCGGCCAAGAAAATAAAACATATTTTCAATGTCGGCCCAAATTTACAAATAAATTTCTAAAAGCGAATCCACCAAGGTTAGCCATAGAATAGTAGAGACCCAAATTAATAATTCTAACACAAAAATACTTTAATTAATTTCACCTCGAACATCCACAACATGCTACCACCAACATGTTAGCCAGGAACATGAAAAACCAAACATATAGTGAAAATTATTTGACCACGAGCACATTGATCAATGTGGATGTACCACAAAGATAGAGCATGATCTAGAAACATCCAAGAGCACCAAGAACTAAAAAAAAAGCATCCACAAAAACTAAGATTTCTAAAATCACACAAAGTTCACTCAGGAACACTAATAGAGACCACATAAACACTACAAGACCAAAACATGATCAAATCTAAATGCGGACCTCTAAAACTTCTGGTAGATGATCTAGATAAACTCAACATAAAACCCTTTAATCCAAAACAACATAACTTCAATGAAAAGAACAAGACGCCTTCATGACTTGCATAGTTCCACTGGGAACCTGGAACACTTTCTTTTACAATTTTTTCAATATCCTTGACATATACAACCTCTAATACACCAAATGCTAATAGTGTTGACATCAATGACAACCACATATCAACAACACATCCACAACATTCAACAAAGGGTTGTCTCATGGTGGGTTGCTTGCTTCTTAACACCCACACTTTTGCAACATGGAATATTACAAAATAGTATGAATGTCTTCAAAATCACACATTCCATTGTTGTGTTTGAATTTCAGTTGATTGAAAAAAAAAGTGCACAAAATATTTGTGAATGGGAAACACAATGCTGGGTTTTGGTTCTTTGAATCTCCTTGTTGAAATGTAAAGGGTTGTCTCATGGTGGGTTGCTTGCTTCTTAACACCCACTCTTTTGCAACATGGAATGTTACAAAACAATATGAATGTCTTCAAAATCACACATCCTATTGTTGTGTTTTAATTTCAGTCGATTGAAAAAAATGTGCACAAAATAATTGTGAATGGGAAACACACTGCTGGGTTTCAGTTATTTGAATCTCCTTGTTTAAATGTAAAGGGTTGTCTCATGGTGGGTTGCTTGCTTCTTAACACCCACACTTTTGAAATATGAAATATCACAAAACAATATGAATGTCTTCAAAATCACACATTCCATTGTTGTGTTTAAATTTTAGTCGATTGAAAAAAAAAGTGCATAAAATAATTGTGAATGGGAAACACAGTGATGAGTTTTAGTTATTTGAATCTCCTTGTTGAATGCAAAGGGTTGTCTCATGGTGGGTTTTTGCTTCTTAACACCCACACTTTTGCAACATGGAATGTTACAAGATAGTATGGATGTCTTTGAAATCACACATTCCATTTTTGTGTTTAAATTTCGTACCATTGAAAAAAAAGTGCAGAAAATAATTGTAAAAGGGAAACATAGTGTGGGTTTTAGTTATCTGAATCTCCCTATTTAAATGTAAAGGATTGTCTCATGGTGGGTTGCTTGCTTCTTCACACCCACAGTTTTGCAACATGGAATGTTACAATACAGTATGAATTTCTTCAAAATCGCACATTCCATTGTTGTGTTTAAATCTTGTAGCATTGAAAACAAAAAGTGCACAAAATAATTGCAATTGGGAAAACAAAGTGTTAAGTTTCAGTTATATGAATCTCCCAGTTCAAATGTAAAGGGTTGTCTCATGGTTGGTTGGTTGCTTCTTCACACCCACAGTTTTGCTACATGGCATGTTACAAAACATTATAAATGTGTTCAAAATCACATATTTCATTGTTGTGTTTAAATTTTGCATGATTGAAAAAAAGTGTAGAAAATAATTGTAACTGGGAAAACACAATGTTGGGTTTCAGTTATTTGAATCTCCCTATTTAAATGTAAAGGGTTGTCTCATTGTGGTTTGCTTGCTTCTTAACACCCACCGCTTTGCAACATGGAATGTTACAAGACAGTATGAATGTCTTCCAAATCACACATTCCATTGTTGTGTTTAAATTTCTCTCGATTGAAAAAAAAGTAGAAAATAATTGTAATTGGGAAAACACAATGTTGGGTTTTAGTTATTTGAATCTCCCTATTTAAATGTAAAGGGTTGTCTCATGGTGGGTTGCTTGATTCTTAACACCCACACTTTTGCAACATGGAATGTTACAAGACAGTATGAATGTCTTCAAAATCACACATTCCATTGTTGTGTTTAAATTTCACTCGATTGAAAAAAAAAGTACACAAAATAATTTTAAATGGGAAACATAGTGTTGGGTTTAGGTTATTTGAATCTCCTTGTTTAAATGTAAAGGGTTTCCTCATGGTGGGTTACTTGCTTCTTAACACCCATAGTTTTGCAACATGGAATGTTGCAAAACAGTGTGAATGTCTTCAAAATCACACATTCCATTGTTGTGTTTAAATTTCAGTCAATTGAAAAAAAAGTGCACAAAAATAATTGTGAATGGGAAACATAATGTTGGGTTTCAGTTATTTGAATCTCCCTGTTTAAATGTAAAGGGTTGTCTCATGGTGGGTTGCTTGCTTCTTAACACCCACACTATTGCAACATGGAATATTACAAAATAGTATGAATGTCTTCAAAAACACAGATTCCATTGTTGTGTTTTAATTTCAGTCCATTGAAAAAAAAAGTGCACAAAATAATTGTGAATGGGAAACACAGTGCTGGGTTTCAGTTATTTGAATCTCCTTGTTTAAATGTAAAGGGTTGTCTCATGGTGGGTTGCTTGCTTCTTAACACCCACATTTTTGCAACATAGAATGTTACAAAATAGTATGAATGTCTTCAAAATCACACATTCCATTGTTGTGTTTAAATTTTTCTCCATTGAAAAAAAAAGTGCACAAAATAATTGTAAATGGGAAACATAGTGTTGGGTTTCAGTTATTTGAATCTTCTTATTTAAATGTAAAGGGTTGCCTCATGGTGGGTTGCACACCCACATTTTTGCAACATTGAATGTTACAAAATAGTATGAATGTCTTTAAAATCACACAGTCCATTGTAGTCTTTAAATTTCGCATGATTGAAAAAGAAAGTGCGCATACTAATTGCAATTGGGAAAGCACAGTGTTGGGTTTCAATTATTTGAATCTCCCTGTTTAAATGTGAAGGGTTGTCTCATGGTGGGTTCCTTGCTTCTTAACACCCACAATTTTGCAACATGGAATGTTACAAAACAGTATGAATGCCTTCAAAATCACACATTCCGTTGTGTTTAAATTTCACATGATTAAAAGAAAAGTACACAAAATAATTCTAAATGGGAAAGCATAGTGTTGAGTGTCAGTTATTTGAATCTCCTTGTTTAAAAGTAAATGTTTGTCTCATGGTGGGTTGCTTGCTTCTTAACACCCACAATTTTGCGACATGGAATGTTACAAGACAATATGAATGTCTTCAAAATCACACATTCCATTGCTACGTTTTAATTTTTGCATGATTGAAAAAAAGTGCACAAAATAATTGTAATTCGGAAAACACAATGTTGGGTTTTAGTTATTTGAATCTCCTTGTTGAAATGTCAAGGGCCGTGTTATGGTGGGTTGCTTGCTTCTTAACACCTATGGTTTTGCAACATGGAATGTTACAAAGCTGTATGAATGTCTTCAAAATCACACATTCCATTGTTGTGTTTAGCTTTCACATGATTTAAAAAATCAAGCGCAAAAAAGAAATGTGATTTGGAAAACACAGTTTTGGGTTTCAGTTTTTTCAATGTCCTTGTTTAAATGTGAAGGGTTGTTTCATGGTGGGTTGCTTGCTTCTAAACACCTACGGTTTTGTAACATGGAATGTTACAAAACTGTATGAATGTCTTCAAAATCACAAATTCCATTGTTGTGTTTGAATTTCACATGATTGAAAGAAAAGTGCACAAAATAATTGTGATTTAGAAAACACAGTGTTGGGTTGCAGTTATTTGAATCTCCTTGTTTAAATGTGAAGATTTGTGTGATGGTGGGTCACTTGCTTCTTAACACCCACACTTTTGCAACATGGAATCTTACAAAACCTTATGAATGTCATCAAAATAACACATTCCATTATTGTGTTTAAATTTTGCACGATTGAAAGAAAAGTGCACAAAATAATTGTAATTTGGAAAACACAGTGTTGGGTTTTAGTTATTTGAATCTCCTTGTTTAAATGTAAATGGTTTGTCATGGTGGGTTGCTTGCTTCTTAACACCCATGGTTTTGCAACACGGAGTTTTACAAATCAATATGAATGTCTTCAAAATCACACATTTTATTGTTGTGTTTAAATTTTTGCATGATTGAAAAAAAAGTGCACAAATTATTTGTAATTCGGAAAACACATTGTTGGGTTTCAATTATAAGTACATTTTATTTGTAGCTTTGGAGCTGTTGCTTCCTTTTCAACCCTTAGGACAACAATGCCCAAATTTTAGATAGAGTTTTGAGTGTCTTCAATACTTGTCTGTAGCTTTGCATCCACTCTTTGCTTAGCTTTGAGAGTGTCTTTCTCATTAGAGAATGCAAAGGTTTTCTATTTGATAAGTTATTTATAAAAATTATCTACCTTTGCACATATGGCTTTCATGTCTCCAACCAACTGTTTCTCTTTTTTTGGAATGAAAACCTTTTCTTGTTTACACAATACGAATGTAATGAAAGGAACATCTTCAAAATATAAAACAAGTCACAACTAGACTACAAATTGTGTTTGAACTTTCTCTAATTAATAAACTATAGGCATGTTGGAAAACACTGTGGGTTGTAGTTTCTATATGTTTGCTTGTTGTAAGCTGAAGGGTGGAATTTTTTGCTTTTGTGCTTGATGTTCTTTTGCTGGTCATGTTTAGTTTTATGTTCACAGATGTTTGACTTCATTGACTCATTTTTTTATCACTAGATGCAAAGATCATGTTTTTTTCTTTTCACATTGTTGGCAGCCATAGAAGTAATTACATGGTATTATTCACGTTAGGCTTATAGGCTACATAAAAATTTGTAGGTTGGACTTCCCATCCTATTGTTCAACTTGCACTTTCTTAGTTCATGAATTGTCATATACACTTTTGTTGGTCATGTTAACTCACCCCAAATGGAAGGGTCAATATCACAACATTCCTGCTCAGGTAAAACAAGTTTGTACACCCCATATACTATGACATCTTATTCTTCTTAATTTCACTTGAGGTTGTGATTTTACATGTGGTCTTTATGCCCACTTTGAGGTTCTAGTGGACACTGTGTTTTCCAACATGCATTGGTTGACATCATGGTTGATAGGAAAATTTACACATGTATGACTTTCTTGATTCACTCCATTACTGATTCATGATTTTTTCAATAGATACAAAAATTGTTTTATTCTTTTGGCATTGCTAGTAGCAATGGATGCACATTTATTTACATAGAAGGTTCTAAAAGGTTTTGGTTTCCCTCTAACTATTCCTCTCCATTAACACATACACGTGCACCACAACCAAGGTATCTTCCCTAATACATCCGTTCTTGCAACTATATAATTAATTACATAGTGTTATGCACATTACACTCATATGCCACATACAAAGTTGCAGGTTGAACCAATCATCGTGTGGTTCAACATTCACTTCCTTTTTTCATGAATTTCGAGATATGCCTTTGCTACACATGTTAAGTCACCCTAAACATAAGGATAAATATCACAACATTCCTCCTCAGGTAAAAGAGGTTTGTACACCCCATATTCTCTGAAATCTGTGTTATATTTACATGCAGGGTTGCGGTCTTTATGTTAGCGTGGAGGTTCACCTACACGCTATGTTTTCCAACCTGCATTCGCTTACATCATGGTTGATAGAAAATTTTACGTGCCTTTATACCTTTCTTCATACTCTCCATTACTGATTCATCTTTTTTTCAATAGATGCAACAAACATGTTATCATTTTGGCATTGCTCGCAAAAATGGATGCACTTATTCTTTTTACATACAAGGTTGTCATCAAAGGTTTTTCTTTCCCTCTAACCCTTCCTCTCCTTTAACACTTACACATGCAACACAACCAATGTATCTTCTCATGATAATACATCTGTTGTTGTTATTGTATAAGTAATTACATATTACAATGCATGTTAAAATCCTATGCCACATACGAAGTTCTAGGTTGAACCACTAATCGTGTGGTTCAACCTTCACTTGTTTATTTTGTTAATTGCTAGATGTTCTTTTTATCCTCATGTTAAGTCATGTAAAATGGAAGGCTGAATATCACAACATGCCTCCTCAGGTAAAATAGGTTTGTACACCCCATATTCTTTGAAATATTTGTTAAATTTTTGGTTGTCATTATCTATGTCCATGTGTATGTTGAGATGGACTGTCTAATTTCCAACCTATGTTTCTATTATATTTTATGTGTAGCTTGATTGAATCTATCACCTTTAATTTTCTTCGGTTGAAGCCGATAACCTCCTATTGGTTTCACATGGCTGACAACAATGCAAACACATTTTATCTATGTTTAATGAATGATTTCTTTCTTTTTCTTGACACAATCCACACTAATTTTAAATATTCATCCAATTCTGTCATTTCATAGAATGGGGAGAGGTTTGAAATAGAAGAAGCAAGATGAACTGTAGGTGCAAGATGTACAAAATGGAGACTCTCTATTTTCGTCTCCTAATTTGGAATGGGCTGCTATTTTCGTCAACAAGGATAAGGTCCCTGACCTTGTTGCAACAATTCCTCTTAGTATACTTGATCATTTCATTCACGGTGAAATTTTTGTTGAAGGTTTCAAAAATAAATTTGTGTACAAGAAAACAAGAGAAACTACCACCTCATGTCCCCTTAATGACAAAATTTATGGCAAAACAATTTTGTATCAGAAGTTTGTATCTTTCAACATTCATTTCTATGGTCGAATGATATTTTACTCTCTCTTGGTTCAACATGATGAGATGATGCCTAAAGTGTCACAGCTATTGGTGTCAATATAGTCCTCAAGACAACAAAAAGCATCCTCCACCAGAGAAGAAACCACATAAGACATTTATACAAATGCAAGGTTGTCAATACCACTTCATGGTAAAGGTTATGAATGGAAAACCTGATGTTGCCTATATTATCTACAAAGAAATGTTCCACGTTGATAAAAATGGCCAATTTTTCCATGGAATTCATGACACAAGTGGAGAGAATCATTTTATGTTTTCTGCTAATCTATCCACGAAGTGAAAAAGCTATACTAAAAGCCTTTTGCTCATAGACGTTAGTGTCAATGCAATAATGGATAAACACATCAATGATCCTGTCTTATGTGGCATGAATTCCAAGAGAGATTAATTCCTTACAAGAAAGGATGTAATGAATGCCTGGAAAAAGGTGCATTCTACTCACGCATAGAAACACAAAATCGATTCTACAAGTATCCTACTGTGGAGTGGATAGGACTTTGACAACTTCTTCTACTTTCAATAGCCCGATGGGAATAATACACCTTTTCTTATTGGGGATCAGACTCCATGGATGATGGATAGGATGGTTAGCCACTCACACAATTCAGTCATCTTGATGGATTCCATGTTTTCCACTAATAAATATGGGGTGAGGTCTTACAAACATTGACAAATAGTTCTTTGTGTTTTCAATGATCTTGCTAGCTGTAAACCTGACAATGCTCACATTGAGTTGTTATGTCTACAATATCCATTATTTAATCTCCTTGTTTTCGATGAGGAACAAAGTGGTGTGTCAGTTGTGTGGGTAGTCTCCTCATGAAACAAGATTGAGTACATCTCTATGTGGCTACGCATATTGCATGATCATGGAAGAAGAGCCAGACTTGACTGGAGAATCAATGCTTTTTTATCGATGATGCGATTGTAGAGATCCAAGCCATACAATATGTGCATCCCTTTCTTCATTTGTGTACCTTTCTCATTTTCTATTTATTTTCAATGCCACTTTCTCATGTAGTTGAGTGGTAAACAATATCGTTTGTATTGTCTATTAGGGCTATCTTTCAATGTTGTGTGCTTCTATGCCTTTGGAATGTCAAAAGGGCTTGGATAAAGAATGTATATAAGTACGCAACCAAGGAAAGGGAAATGGACATCTTTCATAGTCTTGGTGCAATCATGATGGAAATTGGTGACACTGAAGATAGCGTCACTTAGCTATTGAACTCTTTCTTTTAGGAGTTCAATGATCAGCCCCGATTCTTAGAGTACTTCAACAAGACCTGGTGTGAAGGAGAAGGTTGAATTGGTGAGTTGACAATTTTTTTCACCTTGCAGGATTCACACCATTGAAATTATTTGATGTTACCTCTAATATGTTGTGGTTTACTTGACTATTGGATTTTTTTTGGCAGCCATGTGGGTGAAAAATTGTAGATTATTTCCACATGGCAACCAGGATACAAATGTATCCATTGAGTCATACCATTGCACACTCAAAACTCGGTACTTGTGTGATCATTCAAAAAAATGCACTAGGAGGATGGACTATTTGTATTACACAATTGTGTATAAAATGGAACCATTCTATAGGAAAAAGGAAAAGTTGTAGCATTATGGTTTTTTGATGAACCAAAAGTGTTTAAATATGCAATCTAGTTTGGAGCGGGCCAAGGCAATTTCGGATGATGACTGTATACCCAATGAAACAAATCCTGGAAAGTACTAGGTGAAAAGTCAAAGTAGGTCAATGCACTACCTTGTTCAGAAATTGGAGAGCACCTTTTTGTTTGTGACTGTCCTTGGAGTTTGCAGGGGAACACTTGTAAACATGTCCTCAAGGTTGCTGGCTTGATTAAAAGATCATCTACCATTGAAAGGGTGGTCCATGGTAAGTGAATTTCAATTCAAATTATGTTACTTTATGGGAGTGAATTGTGTTTTTCATTTTCTACTGCCTAATACAAATTTCTTTTGTGTGGTCATTTAGATGGGGGAGGTCAACCAATTAATAGAGGGATAGATTTGAATGAGAAATTGTCATAGGGGGGTGTAGAAGAAAACAATCGTAATGTTCTCACCCCTACACAAGCTCCTTCTATCACTCATGTATATGATGAACATGTGGTCACAATGTCTCTTTGGAATGACACAAAAAAACTCTTAAAAAAAGTGATGCATACACCACCACAATCTCTACAATAGGTGCAATCATACACAAAATGTATGGATGGGTTTCTAGAGGACCTACAACAATCAAATGCATTGCCGTTTGAATTCATTCTAGATCCTGATCAAGCTACAACTAGCACCATTCACATGTGTCCATGGTTTAGTGCAAGCAAGAATCGTCATCAACGTCCAACCCAACATATGAAGCATTCCGTACAACAGTCAGATCATCGAACCCCTTTGGATGACTCATTTCCCTTCTTCGCAAACAATAGTTTGAATCTAAATGTCAATATGAAATGTGAGAATTTAGGTGCAATTGCTATGGATGTGGCAGAGGATACAACATCTTATATGGGCGACTATGAAAAAACCCATTTCAATTTACATATTGTAATAGGAAATGGTATTGTAGATTTCTTTTTTGCAGTATGTACTTGTACCACGCCATACACTTTTTGATTTCTTTTTTGGATTTTTTTGTTCACTTCAACATTCCAATTTGGGGAAAGGAGTCCTCATCGACAACTATCTTTCGTGAGTGTAAACCCAATGGAATTTATGGTTCAAATTTAATAACTATGCTTACATAAGTCCAATTTTTTGTATGATGTTATGCAATACCATGCTTCCTTATAAAAAATTTCCTACGGTGACAGGTTGATGTTAGCCAACGTGCCTTTGCTCTGCTTCTTCTTCAAGTCTTACTAAGGATTGCACAATCATAGTTCAATGAACCTTCATCTGTAGGTAAGAATATTTGTTTTGTTTAATTAGTTTAGTGGGTGGGAAATCCATTCAAGCTATTTAGAAGAGGTTGAATGAAAATTAGAAGTTTAAGAGCAAGAAATTCAAAATCTGCCTGTGAACCCTTAACAAGGGGTTTTGAGAGTCTTGTGAGGTTTTAGGCCTCCATCCCACTGATGTAGGTTTAGAGGAATGGTGGGATGGATTGTAATGGGTGTAATTAGGATGCTTTAAGAAGTGTGTCTATTGAATCATGTAGGGGAAGCGAAGCATTCAATGTTTGGTTGCTGATCTTTAGAAAATACAAAAGTTTTCCAATGAAAAAGGATGCGTACAAGTTGGTAATTGAGGAAAGTGCATTCAATGGGGCTGAAATTTTGTTCCTAAAGCATGGGAAAACATTTATAAACATTTTTCATATGGTGCCAGAGCATGGGAAGGTTTGGAATACAATATTCTATTAAACCCTCATTTGTTAGAGCTTTTTTTGTGCATAAAGTAAGGGTTTAGTAGATCAGCATTTGCTTGAGCCTTTGTATTCATAAAAGTAGATGATTCCTAAGTTTTGAGACTTATTAAAGGACTATTTGGAGTTTTAATGTGTTTTGATGATGATTTAAGACCTCCTTTGTAAATTTGGGCTAATTGAGTGCATTTCTAGTGGTACAGTCATGTTTTCAAGCATTCTTTTCAAAACAATAGCATTTGAATTTGTGATATGTTAAAATTGGCACAAATGGGTTTCTATAATAGCAAATAGTATATGGGGTTTCAATGTAGTTTTGATGGAATGCCCACTTTTTCCAAGTTGCAAAGCTACTAGACACTATTTCACTAAACCCTCATTTTGAGCCATTTTCATGAGGTTTTTATGGAAGTCAATGTTCCCAAGATTCCCACTCTCTAAAAACTCTTCAAAAACCACTAATTAAGCCTAAAAAAAACTTAATATTACCTTAAACTTTGCTGCCCGCAAGTTTGATAGACATTCACTTACTAAAACCACCATATTTCACCTAAAACCACTCATTCTTCCCATGTATGGCAACACACGAAATCGCCTACAACACCTTTCGAGCTCTTGAAAACTCACATAAAATATTTGGAAAGGTCATTAGATCATAGTGAGTAGACCTAAAAAGGTGTTGTTTGAATGTTTGGTTGTGAGGGTTTAAGTTTGCTGAGACTGAAACTAAAAGTTGCCTTATGAAATATGTGCAATGCAATGGATGTAATCAACAATATGAATGTAATCAGTGATGTGATCTTTGTGGCTTGGGGAATGATTCTGATAGGTTAGTATTTTTTGTTGGGATGATGGTTTTCTGATGGGAGAAAGAAATTAGGCAGTTTGAGTTGCTGTCCTTGTAGATTGTGAGTGGAAAAGAGCATGAAAAATGAGGTTTAAGGTTAGGGTTTCATCAAAAAGGTGAGGGTAGTGATATACTTTGTTCTTCTGAGCATGTACAAGCTTGAATAAAGGTGTTTGAGTTGGTTTGAAGGTTTGAGAAAGAGTGGAATATAGTTTTCCAAGTTACCCTCATGCCAATGGCTTGAAACAAGGGTTTCATGGATAGGCATTTGGGAAAGATAGTCTCTACAAACCAAGGGTGGATTTGGTGGTTTTGAGGGCTGGTGAGAGCTACCCCATTGGTTTCCTAGGCTTGTTTTATGATTACAATGGTGTCTCTTTGTAATTTTTCCCTAATTTTCCTTATGGACAACGTTATTTCTTGTTTTTGTGCAAGTTGTTCCAAAAGAGTCGTATGTGGGTTTGAAGTATGTTGAGGGGGATTGAAATGGATCTCTACAATGATGATTATTTCCAGGGGTTGTTAAGAGTTTGAGATAGTTAAGTTGACAAATTTGAGTCTGCTAACCTTCAATGAAAAACATTATTTTCTTACAGCCTACATAAAATAAGAAGTGAGTCACAACCCACTCTGTTTTCCGTCCTGTAACTGTGATGTGCATTTTGTGTTCATAACATATGAATAGATATTGAAATGGAGTGTTTTGTTGGAGGTAAGGGTTTCCATAAAACAAGAAGGTGAACTTCAAAACATTGTTAAGTTACAGTCTGCTTAAAATAAGAAGTGAGTGACAACCCAATGTGTTTTCCATCATCCAACTGTTATGTGCATTTTCTGTTCGAAACATATGAAGACATATTAAAATGGAATGTTTGGTGAAAGTAAGGGTTCCCACAAAACAAGAAGGTGAACTTGAAAACATTGTTTTGTTATAGTCTTCATAAAATAACAAGTGAGTCACAACCCACTATGTTTTCCATCCTACAACTGTGATGTGCATTTTGTGTTCGTAACATATGAAAAAATATTCAAATAGTGTTTTGCTGAAAGTAAGGGTTGTCATAAAACAAGAAGGCGAACTTGAAAACATTGTTCTATTATAGTCTACATAAAATCAAAAGTGACTCACAACCCAGTGTGTTTTCCACCATGAAACTGTTATGTGCATTTTCTGTTCAAAACATATGAACAAATATTAAAATGGAATGTTTGGTGAAAGTAAGGGTTTCCATAAAAGAATAAGGTGAACTTCAAAACATTGTTTTGTTACGGTCTGAATAAAATAGGAAGTGAGTCATAACCCATTGTATTTTCCATCATGCAACTGTTATGTGCATTTTCTATTGGAAACATATAAATAGATAGTGAAATGGAATGTTTGGTGAAAGTAAGGGTTGCCATAAAAGAATAAGGTGAACTTGAAAACATTGTTTTGTTATGGTCTGCATAAAATAGGAAGTGAGTCATAACCCACTGTATTTTCCATCATGCAGTTGCTAGGTGCATTTTCTATTGGAAACATATGAACATATAGTGAAATGGAATGTTTGGTGAAAGTAAACGTTGTCATGTATTAGCTTCTTGCTTTTAGTTATGCAATGGGAAGTAATGCTTTGAGTTAGAAAGATACATAAGTGCAATGAATATAATCAACAATATGAATATAAACTACAAAAATACATTTTCTACAATTCATTAGTTCAACTCATCTGATTGCAACAAATAAAATGCTCACATTATTTTCCATGTTGGAAAAGACACTGTCCATACACAATTAGTTTGTTATCAAAAGTTTTGCTTCACTTCGAATTTTTTTAGCTACTATTTCATGTGTTTCTAATTAGATAATGTTGTTGTATGTGCTAAAATTTTTGTTGTCTTTCCTTTCAGCCATTGTTCTTCTTTCTATTCGATTGGTGTGTTGCCATATGCCCATTGGAGATACTGCACGTGTTGCCTCATTAAGTTCCAAACAATAGATACAATCTCTTCAGTGCTAACATTATCTATATCTCCAACTTTTCTCACTTCTTTTTCACTGTTTCCATTGCACTGACAATGTCTTTCTAATTAGAGAATGTAGGTGCACCTTTTGAAAAAGTTGTTTGTCTTTCATTTCAGGAATTTTAGTACTTGCTACTTCAGCTCTATAGAAGATGTCCCACAATTCATGAGCATGGGTGGCTAGTTGGTTGACCAACTACCACCTATATCTTCCATGCAATATTCTTGCTTGAATTGAGGAATTGAGCCTCCCGTACAGGTTGTGGGAAAATATGTTAAGGAGAATTAATAGAAAAGGGCTAAACCAAACAAATTTGCACTTTGATAATTATGCTAACTTCTTCAACAATGTCTTTGTTGTATGGGCACATATGGGCGTGAATGTTCAATATTACAATCTAAAAATAGAGATTGTAAATTTATGTGATTGGCCAATGTCTCTTTACCAAGAAATTCAAGACCTTTTCCTAGTTGGATGCATCTGGAAGGTGTGCATTAGACCAATAGTTATCATACACAAGCACAATCTTACGGACCAGTTGAGAATGAGGTTTATGAGATTCCTCAAGGGGGAGTCTGTAATTAGTCATCACATAGGTCCTATGGAGGAATGGTTGCTGGCTGTGTTGAAATTCAACCACATTGTCAGGTTTGAGATCCATTGTGTCAGGACCTCATTTAGGCTACTACATGCAAATTATGAGGTGCCAACATTGTATTCTATCAATTCCACCTTGACAATCAGAGTGCAAAAAATCCTTCTAGATGCTGAGAACGCAAAAATTATACCTGTTTGTAAATGGTTGACATAGTTCTCAGTGTTAGCAATATTAATTGTGGATTGTAATTTTCTTCAGATTCTATAATATTGACTCAAAATATTTTTACATTTCACTGTGTGATGCGAATTGTTATAAAATTTGAAGGTGAACTTGAATATACTGTTTTGTTACAGTTTACATAACATACACTCTTGTCTTTCAAGAAGAATTGAGAAGCGAGGGACAACCCTTTGTGTTTTCCATTTTACAACTTTTCTTCTGCATCTTCTCTTCGAAATGTATAAGGATATTGAAATGGAATGTTTGTTACAAGTAATGGGTTGTTATAAAATATGAAGGTGAACTTTAATACACTATTTTTTTACAATCTACATAACATAAACTGTTCTCTTAGAACAATATTTTAGAGGTGAGGGACAACCCTTCGTTTTTTCCATTCTGCAACTTTGTTTTGTGAATAGTGTGTTCCAAATGTATAAGGAAATTGAAATGGAATGCTTGTTGCAAGTAAGGGTTGTAATAAAATATGAAGGTGAACTTTAATACACTGTTTTGTTACACTCTGCATAATATAAATTGTTTTCTTTGATGTAATAGTGAAAAAATCAATGACATACTCTATTTTTTAGTTATTTTCTTGGATTTTCTGTGTTTGAGGCCATTGTATGGCCATATTGTGGGGATAAATCATCTCCTCCTCCATTGTACATGATAGCCTTGTGAGTTTACTTTATGATTTATTTGGTTTCATATAAATCCATTTACAATTATCAAAGATATTGAAGTTTTTCTCCAGGTGGCTAAAACCTTGAGTTAGGGTAAACAATGTATAATAAAAATTGTGCTCGTCAGATTTGCACCATTCAAATCTCCTGAAAATCAGCGTGAGGAATGTTTGATGAGTATTTTAAATGATGTGAAGGTTGAGGAGTGTGGTAAGGTGGTTTTGGGAAATTATCATGAAGCCCAAGGTCTGGAAAATGCGTAAAATCTGTAAATGACTGTGTACATTGGTGACTTGATGAGTTTTGTTTTTGGAATATGAGTCATTGTTGTGTAATTTCATTTTGCAAAGGTTTTTGGGCATAGGTGACTCCATTCCAAGATAGTGATTGGTGAATTTATGAGTTTTTGGAGACCATTTATTGACTGTCCTGTCATGATAGAGTTGTCAAAAGGCCTAGATTGAACAGTATTTGGAGTGTTTGGACTTTCCTTCCTTTAAAGGCTAAAAAACATTAAAGAGTCATTCAAACAAAGTATTTTACATGCCATGGAACTAAGTTAAGAGTGTAAGATAGTCGTTTGTCATTGGTTAAAGTGTTTTGAGGAATTTGCAAGAGTTTTTGGGCCTAATTCTTAGTTTGGGTATTTTGAAACAAGGGTTTTGTGAAGGAAAGTTGCATGAAAGGTGGAATTTTTCAATTTAGTGATCTGAGTTGTTTGCAACAACATAGCGAGTTGAGTTCTTTGACCCCTGCATTGTCATCAAACATTTCCTACAAGCAAAGGCAGTTATAAAAATATGAAGGTGAACTTCAATACATTGTGTTCTTACGGTGTGCATAACAGTAACTGTTGTCTTTCAACAACATTTGAAAAGTGAGGGACAACCCTGTGTGTTTTCCATCTTGCAATTTTTTTTTTGGTGAATCTTGTGTTCCAAATGTATAATGATATTGAAATGGAATGTTTGCTGCAAGTAAGGGTTGTTATAAAATATGAAGGTGAACTTCAATACACTATGTTCTTACAGTCTGCATAACAGAAAGTGTTGTCTTTGAATAAAAATTGAGAAGTGAGTGACAACCCTCTGTGTTTTCCATTATGCATTTTTTTATTTTTTTATTTTTTTGTGGAACTTTTGCTACAAGCAAGGGAAATTATAAAATATGAAGGTGAACTTCAATACATTATCTTCGTACAGTGTGGATAACACTAACTGTTGTCTTTGAACAAGATTTGAAAAGTGTGGGACAACCTTGTGTGTTTTCCATCTTGCAGCTGTTATGTGAAATTTGTGTTCGAAACATATGAACATATATTGAAATGGATTGTTTTGCTGAAAGTAAGGGGTGTCATAAAACAAGAACGTGAACTTTGAAACATTCATTTCTTATAGCCTACATAAAATAAGAAGTGAGCCACAACCCACTGTGTTTTCCATGATGCAACTGTTATGTAAATTTTGTGTTGGAAATATATGAACAGATATTGAACAAGAGTGTTTTGGTCAAAGTAAGGGTTTTCAACAAACAAGAAGGTGAACTTCAAAACATTCATTTCTTATAGCCTACATAAAATAAGAAGTGAGCCACAACCCACTATGTTTTCTATGATGCAACTGTTACGTAAATTATGTGTTGGAAACATAAGAGAAAATATTGAAGAAGAGTGTTTGTTGAAAGTAAGGGTTGCAAACAAAAAAGAAGGTCAACTTCAAAACATTCATTTCTTACAGCCTGCATAAAAAAATAAGTGAGTCACAACCCATGGTGTTTTCCATGATGCAACTGTTATGTAAATTTTGTGTTGGAAACATATGAGCAGATATTGAACAAGAGTGTTTTGGTCAAAGTAAGGGTTGTCAAAAAACAAGAAGGTGAACTTCAAAACATTCATTTCTCACAGCTTGCATAAAATAAGAAGTGAGCCACAATCCACTGTGTTTTCCATGATGCAACTGTTATGCAAATTATGTGTTGGAAACATATGACTAGATATTGAAGAAGAGTGTTTTGTTGAAAGTAAGGGTTGTCAACAAACAAGAACGTGAACTTCAAACCATTCTTTTGTTATAGTCTGCATCAAATAAGAAGTGAGTTACAACCCATTGTGTTTTCCATCATGCAACTAATATGTGCATTTTGTGTTCCAAACATATGAACAAATATTGAATTGGAATATTTGGTGAAATCAAGGGTTGTCATAAAAAAAGAAGGTGAACTTCAAAACATTGTTTTGTTAAAGTTTACATAAAACAAAGTGGTCATTCAAGAAGAATTGAGAAGGGAGTCACAACCCAGTATGTTTTCCATCATGCAACTATTATGTGCATTTTCTGTTGGAAATGTATGAACATGCTGAAAGTAGGGGTTGTTAAAAATTATGAAGGTCAACTTCAATACATCATTTTCTTATAGTGTGCATAATAGAAAGTGCTAGTTGCATGTGCTTAAATTTGTAAGTAAGTTTGACATAAATAATAAGACTTGAGGTGGCATTTCCTACCATTATTTGATGGCATTTGACATTATTTGTAATGAAATTTTACATGGCAACAAAAAGTGTCATGAAATCTGCAAGAACATAGTCTTATATTTTATTTAATTAAGAGCAGTAAATGCTTTTGACCTGGATCTATGAACTGGTGAGGTCACAAACAGGGGACCTCATCCCCAATATAAATTGTCAAAAAGTACTGCCCAAAGGGATTGGAGCCTTGATGGCAAGAGTAACAATACAACTTAACAATCACACAATGACACTCTTGGAAGAAGACCGTAGTGTTGAAACATACCAAAGTACTATAATTCCACATGATAATTGATAAAAAATTAGAGGATCGCAGATAATGTAATTCCACTCCATAATTCTTCAATAATTACATGATCAAAGATAATGTAATTCCACACCATAATTGTTCAATAATTACATGATCAAAGATATTGAAATGTGCTTACATTTGTAAGTAAGATGACACGCATAAGTAGGTTTTCGTAACAAAGTAATTGACATAGGACAACACATTTTCCAACACTGCAAGCAGTGCAAGAATTTTATTTGTTCCCATCACATGGAAAAATGAAATGCCATACCAACTAGTTATCAAAATTGAAAGTGGACTTGATTACATTTTTGGAGCATATAAAATATAAAACATTTCATGAAAAATGAAAGTGGACTTAAATGCATTTATGGAGCATAAAAAATAATTACTTATCATAAGGAAATAACTAATAGGGGACAATGTGTTTTCCAAAACTACAATCAATGCAAGCACTTTATGTGTTCCAATCACATGGAAAAAGGAAATATGCCATTTCCACTCTACCTAATAGTCCTTCTAAAAATTGAAAGTGGACTTCATTTCTTTTTAGGAGCATTCGAAATAAAGACTTTTTTAGAAGTAGATAATTGACAGGGGACAGTGTGTTTTCCAACACTGCAACCAATACAAGAATTTTATTTGTTACAATGACATGAAAGAGGGAAATCTGCCATCTGCACTCTACCAAATTGTTGTTGTAAAAAATCAAAGTGGAATTCACTTCGTTTTTGGAGCATGAGAAATAAAAACTTTTCGTAAGGAAATTAGTTAGAGGGGATAGTGTGTTTTCCAACACTGCAAGGAATGCAAGCATTTTATTTATTCTGATCACATGGAAAAGGGAAATGTACCATCTCCACCCTAGCAAAGACTTGCTATAAAAATTCAAAGTGGACTTCATTGCATTATTGGTCGTAACAAAAGAAATACTTCTCATAACAAAATAACTGATAGGGGACAATGTGTTTTCCAAGACTGCAAAAACTGCACTAGCATTTTATTTGTTCCAATCACATGGAAAAAGGAAATATGCCATATACAGTAAAAAAAATACTTGTTCTAAAAATTGAAAGTGGACTTCATTACATTCTTGATCATAACAAAACAATTACATGGCTATGAAAAGTCTGATATGAAATGGATAACAATTATATGTTCCAATGATATGAAATTAGTATATATGTTCAACATAATTGTTCAATAATCAAATAATGAAACCCATAATGCAAAATTAGTATTCGGAGCTTCTCTCATCAATTCCTACGCTGCCTATTCTTTGCAATTGAGTTCATTCCTATGTAATATATGGCACATTTCTTAGGGTCCTTGTGTATTTTGGGAGGGTTGATTCCAATTCCATGAACCCTCGCAGATGATGAAAGTGAAACAATAGATTTCTTTAGAGTCCGTGCTTTGTCCTTGGTAGGTTTAACACCATCACCCTATAGCAAACAATTAATTAGAATTAACATATGCATGGAAACAATATATGTAGTATGATATATATACAATAACATATCATTTATGTGTACCTCTGGAATGAAATGCTTCATCTCAAATAGCTTCCATATGATGAAGCTTCCCATGCACTCTTCGAAGATCTCTACACCAGGACATGGAAAAGGCATGTAGCGTTCACCAACAATGACCTAAAAAATTCCAACTCACATAAATTTCTGGGTGCTTAAAGCACTAGGTGTGAGTGTTTCTGTCGACAACATGTACAATTCCTTTGCCAACCCATTTACGCCACCTCCAAAGGTTGACGTGATCACCGACCTTAAAAGTGATTCCCTTGAACTCTATCATCTGTTCATCCACTAGATTTGGTTGCAATGGAAACATCATTGACGTGAAGCATAATTGAAGGCACATTAAAAGATTCATAAAGAAATAAGAACATAAGCATGGAAGTGTTTTGGGTCTAATACTGATATAGATGGCATACCACAGCTCTCCCGGTCCCCATGTCCATCTTTATTTCCATCTCCCCCTTGCAGGCCATCACTCTCCTTGTCCCCGTGTCCATCTTTATTACCCTCTCCCACTTGTAGGCCATCACTCTCCTTGTCCCCGTGTCCATCTTTATTACCCTCTCCTACTTGCAAGCTAGTGCTCTCCCCATCCCCATGTCCATCTTTATTACCCTCTCCTACTTGCAAGCCAGTGCTCTCCCCATCCCCATGTCCATCTTTATTACCCTCTTCTAGTTGCAAGGAAGTGCTCTCCCCATCCCCATTTCCATCTTTATTACCCTCTCCCACTTGCAATCCAATGCTCTCCCCATCCCCATGTCCATCTTTGTTGCCATCTCACCCTTGTAGGCCATCGCTCTCCTCATCCCCATGTCCATCTTTATCACCCTCTCCCACTTGCAAGCCAGTGCTCTCCCCATCCCCATGTCCATCTCTGTTACCTAGTTCCACATGCAAGCCAGTGTTCTCCCCGTTCTGATGCCCATCTCTGTTACCTCATCCCACTTGGAGGCTAGTGCTCTCCCCATCTGCATGTCCATCTCTATTAGCCTCTCCCATTTCAATTGCAACAACATGGCCAATTAGGCCAAAACCAAGACTTTGTTGTTCATCCTTGCCCTATAATAGGAGGAATTCAAAGGTAATTTCAAATTCAGTTGCATGCAACCAATTCATTGAAATAATCAAAACAAACATTAAATAAAAGAATTGGAATTCACCGTTTCTTGTAGTTCCTCCATGTCAAGGCACCTTAACACTTTTGATCGTATATACTCCTTCTTCTTCTCATCATTGTTAGATGATGGGTTAGGAGGAACACCATCATCTTGTTCTTCCGTGGCCTTTGCTTTGTCTTCCCTTGAACTCTATTGGAGGGTAGGACTCTATTGTTCATCATTGCCCTATAATAGCAAGAATTGAAACGTCACATCAAATTCAGATGCATGCAACAAATTCTTTGAAATAATAAAAAAAAACAATAAATAGAAGATTTCAAAATCATCATTTCTTCTCATTTCTTCTTGTGAGGGTGTGAGGAATCTTTAGACCGTATGCACTCCTTCCTCTCAACATTGTTAGATAGCGGGTTGGGAGGAACAACATCATCTTCTTCTTCCATGTCCTCCACTTTGTCTTCCAAATCAATAGTATCCTATTGGAGGGAAGGACTTCATTGTTCATCATTGCCCTGTAATAACAGGAATTGAAAAATCACATCAAACTCAGATGCATGCTACAAATTCATTGAAATAATCAAAACAAACATTAAATATAAGATTATGAAATCACCATTTCTTCTCATTTCTTCTTGTGAGGGCATGAGGAATCTTTAGACTATATACGATCCTTCTTCTTCTTCTTCTCAATGTTATACAGTGGGTTGGGAGGAACAACATCATCTTGTTCTTCCATGGCGTGTGCTTCATCTTCCATATCAGGAGTATCCTCTTTGAGGGTAGGACTCCATTGTTCATCATTTCCTTGTAATAGTAGGATTTGAAACATCACATCACATTCAAATGCGAGCAACCAATTCATTGAAATAATAAAAACAAATATTAAATAAAATATTTGGAAATCACCATTTCTTCTTGCTTCTTGCGAGGGTGGAAGGAAACTTTAAACTGTATACGCTCCTTCTTCTTCTTCTTTTGAATGTTATATGATAGGTTGGGAGGAAAAACATCATCTTGTTCATCAATGGCCTCCACTTCATCTTCCAACTCAAGAGTATCCTCTTGGAGGGAAGGAATCCACTGTTCATCATTCCCCTATAATAGCAGGAATTGAAATGCCACATCAAATTTAGATGCATGCAATGAATTCATTGAAATAATCAAAACAAACATCAAATAGAAGATATTGAAATCACCATTTGTACTCGTTTCTTCTTGTGAGGGCATTAGGAAATTTTAAACCACACATGCTTCTTCTTCTTCTCAATTTTAGACAGGGGGTTGGGAGGAACAACATCATCTTGTGCTTCTGTGGGCAATGCTTCATCTTCCAATGCAACAAAAACCTGCTCGAGGGTAGCAGTTCATTGTTCATCATTGTTGTGTAATAGGAGGAATTGAAACGCCACATCAAACTCAAATGCATGCAACCAATTCATTCAAATAATAAAAACAAACTTTAGATTAAACAAAAGAGTTTGAGATCATCGTTTGTTGTCATTTTTTCTTTAGAGAGTGCCTTGAAAATTTCGACCGTGTACGATGCTTCTTCTGAATGTTAGATGCAGGGTTGGGAGCAACAACAACATATTTTCCTTTCATGGGCATAACTTCCTCTAGTGAATCAACACTACTCTACTGGGGGGAAGAAACCACTTCTCAACCATCACCCTATCATGTCATGTAAGTTAACGTTAGGTGAACCTTGTATGCATTAGAACAAAAAATATGAAGCAAGGAAAATTTAGATTTAATAGTTCAGTTCGACATTACCATTCCTTCTTGTCTCTTTCTCCTACAATTGTAATATTCTTTTCCTTCTCTTCTCTTTCCTCTTGTGACTATTTTATAACACCATTTTCTTCTTCACCTCGTTCTTTCCTTGTTGGGGAAGTTGAAGGAAGCTATGTTTCCCATACTTTTGACAGACACACTTAATAACACACTTCTGTTGCAGATGCTACTGTAGATTCATTTGGTACTCTGTATTTTCCACTTGAATCTTTAGA
This sequence comes from Sequoia sempervirens, assembly GCA_007258455.2. Taxonomy (NCBI): domain Eukaryota; kingdom Viridiplantae; phylum Streptophyta; class Pinopsida; order Cupressales; family Cupressaceae; genus Sequoia; species Sequoia sempervirens. The sequence goes on from VDFB02211574.1 coordinate 393,285, forward strand.
AGGTACTCTTTCAATTTATCATGGGAGGAGCAAGTTGTTTTGGTTCCCCCCCAACGCAGTTCGACCACACTTTGGTGGCTCAAGAATAGGAAGGTGGTGATGCTGAAACCTATGCATGTTGAACACTCTCCAATCATAATAATTTCTTGTACATTCTTCTACGATAAAATAATATACATATCTACCATTCACCACTTCTCTTTTGTATTCAGTAGCAACCTGCATAGAAAATTTGGAAAATAAAATCGCTTAATATATTTGATATTCAAATAATTTGAATGCACAACATATATACACAACCAAATGATGCAATAATTCACTTATTATATCTACCTTCCCATCCACCACATCACCCCATGCTTCATTGGGTCCCTGTCCATCCTTAGGGTCTCCCTTTGCATGCTTTTCCTTGTGGTCGTGGACTATGGCAAGAGCGTGATGGTCTCCTTGATTATTTTCTTGAATCAAAGGAATGATATACTGTCAAAATCAAAATATTTGTAACAAACATGATATTTTATAACTGAAATTGTAAAGCATTCTAATTGGTGTATAGGAAGGAAAGGGAAATTGGAAGTTCACAATCAATTATTGAACACATCACTGCCTTAGGGTTCACCATTTTCCTAAAATGAGGGTACTTACTCCATACTGCAGTTTCTACCTCCTGATTAAAACATTCCCACTTTCCAGTCAACATCATAACCACTTATTAGAGATTAAAATTATACATTTGATTGCATCTTGTAATTACTAGATCTTACCTGCATGTTTTGTGAATGCAACCACCCTGAAGAAGACGTGCTACTGCACACCCTTTCAGGTGTGCTATCCACCTCAATGACATTCTTCAGTGTAGGAGGCAATTTCTCTTTTACAACACACATCCTTGGTTTTTTGTAAATTGTAAAATAGTTGCAAGTGTTATGGACAATTAAAGTTCCAAAATTTATTGCACCATTTGTAGTAATCAAGCATATCTTTTTTCAATCAACAGAAGAATTTGAAACACACAAGCCACACTGTTGTAAAATGCTATACAGGTAACCCACTGTGTTTTACAACATGTATACAATTATTTTGTCCATTTATTTTTTTCAATCACATGAAGATACTAAATTGCAATTTATACCATAACTAACAGTTGTAGTTTTTAGAGGTTCCTTTTTACATTTATACAGTCTAAATAAGAAAAGCTTTTCAAGATATTGAAATTGTTATCTGAAATTTCAGGTTGGAAAACACAGGGTGTTATAAACCATGTAACCCACAAACTGTTCTAAAACCCTTTACAAGAAACAACCCTATTGGTTACTCCCCCCACCTCAATTTGGTTAACATGGTTGTCCCTCGCTTCTCTATTCTTCTTCAAAGAAAACACTTTCTATTATGTAGACTGTAACAAAAAATTGTATTCAAGTTCACCTTCATATTTTATAACAACCCATTACATGCAACAAACATTCCATTTGAATATTGTAATACGTTTCGAAGATAAGATGCACAAAAAATGTTATAGGATGGAAAACACACATGATTGTCCCACACTTTTCAAATCTTGTTCAAAGACAATAGTTAGTGTTATGAACACCGTAAGAAGACAATGTATTGAATTTCACCTTCATATTTTATAACTTCCCTTGCTTACAGCAAAAGTTCCACAGAAAAAAAAGTTGCAGGATGGAAAACACATAGGGTTGTCCCTCACTTCTCAATTCTTCTTCAAAGACAACACTTTCTGTTATGCAGACTGTAAGAACACAGTGTATTGAAGTTCACCTTCATATTTTATAACAACCCTTACTTGAAACAAACATTCCATTTCAATATCGTTATACATTTGGAACACAAGATGCACAAAAAAAGTTGTAAGATGGAAAACACATAGGGGTTTCCCCCTGTCCCCCCCTAGCGTGACAAAATTTCATGACAATTGGGCAACTTTCAAGCATAGCTTTCTCTTTTCCAAAACATGCACTTGTCTCCATCATACATGGATGAAACCTTCCAACAACATGGAGTTGAGTGGATGAGATTGTGGAAGAGGTGGTGATGTATGCTGGAGAGAAGATCTTGTTTTGCAAATTTATTGCAAAGTAGCTCCAAAGATGCCTAGTTGTCATGAAATGTTGACATTTATTTTATCTAACACTTGTATTGAGCATGGAGAGGTCAACGTTTTCATAGAATTCCAAGGCCAACAATGTGTAATTCCAGGTTGGAAAACATTGGGTGTTATTATGCTTGCAAACCAAATACCATCTACAAACCCTTCACAAGTAACATCCCAATTTGTTAATCACCCCTCAGTTAAATTTGGATGCTTTTATATATCCCACACTTGCAACTCCACCCTGGGCTCTCAAACCTTTAGATTGCAATGTGCAAAATGAAAGAACTCACAACACACAATGTTTTCCAACCTTCAATTATTTTCCACATTACTGTTAACACTAAAGTTTGCACCCTAACTGAATTGAAAGAACTTAATCACCTAGTGAAAATGGGAAGACCTCTAATGTTGTGGGACTACTTGCAAGCAAAGGTCAACCACTGGAGAAGGCCAACTTCCTAGCTGGTTATCACCACTCTACTGAATTTTGAAAGGGAAAGGGTGAAGGATAAACTAAAATGAAATACTAAAAATGAAATTTAACTCTACGGTGATTCACCAAACTGATAAGAGCTATGAATACTTAGGCTGTCATACACTTGAACAATGATAATTGATATGGAAATTCACAACATGTTACTGTAAGTTTATGCATGAATATTTTGTAGAAAGGTTTAACTTTCATACACTTTCAAGAAGGAAAGATAACTTTCACAATTCAAAAGATCATACACAACTTTAAAACACACTTTACAACTTGCATAGCCATACTTTTGCAGAAAAAGGCACAATGCATGAGACAAAGCTAAAAGAAATGAAAATTTACAAGAAGCTTGATCAATCACTTGACAGTACACAATTCTACATGAACAAAGAAGGAAAAATAACACAATCAATGGCTTCCAAGGTACTCATTGTATATCATACTCTAGAATGAGTTACAAGAAAATTTTCCAAAATTTGACAAAGGACTACAAAAGTCACTATATCAAAACTGCATAATCTGAACTAAGAGTCAAAATGAGTTACAAAAAATGGCTATGTAGCCAAGCTCTAAGTTGTTCCACCAAATAAGGTTCTAGAAAACCTCAATTTCGTAAGTTGCACTCACAAAAACCTAAAATATAGCATGTAAATCTTCTCTAAAAGAGCACATAAAGGGTTGAAAAGGTCAATTTGACCATATCCAAGATAAAAACTTAATAAATTATCTCCTAAATTCCCTCCTTGTGTTCCCAAACTGAAAATAATCTCCCCTCATTGTTGGAAAGTCATTATTACAAGTATATATCCTTTTGCATTTTAGAATACTAAGTCAAAAGATTCATAAAATATCTTTAAGACTTAGCATTTTACATTATAAGTCATGCAAAAAAAAATCAATCTCCACGTAAAAAGAAAAGGTGAAAGTGATCACATACTTGTAAAGTGAAATTTTCAATAATAAACTAAGTCATAAGACTTATGGCTTAATATAAAAGAGAAATGTTTATCATAAACAATTGCCACATCACCATCGATCTTTGCATTAGGGTTCAAAGTCTAAATGAAAGAACAAAAGGAAAAGAAAAAATGAGGGCATTATTCCTTAATTTTGCTAGAAGCTTCTTGAAGAAGCTACGTTGTCCACACAAGGGTTTCTGGAGCTCCAAACTGGCATGTTCAATAGCGAATCTTGGGCTATACAGAGGCATTTCTACATTTTCTTATTGATTCTATCAAGAGATCTCATAGTAAGCTTTTCTATTCCAAATTTTTAAAAGAAAAACTTAAAAAAAAAAAAAAAACACAGCGATCTTTTAGGCCACAGCCTCTATTATTTTCTGTTGACTTCATTTTATGCTTTGTATTTCCTTCATGGCCAAGGTTTGACCTCTCTATAGGTATACGGGGCTTTGTTCTCCATTGTGCCTCATTTTGGTGCTTTCTTCATCAAGATTTTGGAGTTTTATGCACTTAAAACCTTTTGTATATTTCCTGGGATTATTTAATCTTGAAGATTTCATGCATCTAATGAAGAGAAACTGAGATTTTCCTTTCTTCTTTTGGTCATGGCTTTATCTTTTCTTTCCATTTGTGCTCATTTTTTGTAATTCCTTTTTAATCCAACCGCCATCATGTCTCTTTTGCTTCTGAAGGATTTATGAGGGTTTTTTGAGAAACTCCACACATAGATAATATGTAGACCACGACTTGCCTGGGTAAGTTTCCTTCATTAAGAGGAACCACACTGCTTGAGAAAAAAATGGTGGGACTGTATTTGTTTTCCCGTAATTATTCTTTTTTCAACATTGTTTGTGAAAGAAAATAAAGCTCTTTGTAAAAAACAAACTTTTTCTGGTTTTGATGAGAAAATGTCTAAAACCAAGTCATGGGTTAAAATGCTTTGCACTGGGTCTGTAAATGAAATTGAAACCCTACTTTTCCTTTTCTGTATTTTTTCTTTGAAAACAAAATCTGAACGAGTCTTACATAATTCTTCAAGTTTAACCATTGTAAGTGTTGTCTTGAATATAGCCTCCATACATCAACTGCTCTAGTTATGTGATGAAACCTTTTTAAATAATGATTATCATGACACTTCCTAAAACATCTTAATGTTGTCAAAATAGTGTTGTTGTAGGTTGTTTTTCTTTTGAAAACCCTATTCATGAAACCCTTATATACTATTACTTTTGGTCATCAAATATGACTGTACCTTGCAAAGAACATTACCACATTGATCAACATTGGAGGATTATCATTTGTATCTTGATCCCAAGAAATGGGGCAGGAAAAGATAGAATGGAATTGAAATCCTCTTCCTACATGATTTTCCACTGACAATCCTTTATGTTCTACCATTCTTTACAGTCCATATCAATGTTTACTCCATCTTAGTCTTTCATGTTTGTCAATTATCGTTTCAAACTCTGCCATTTCCTCATAACCACAAAAAAGACATAGATTGTCATACTTGTCATACTTTGACTAATATGAGCTTCCCAAATCTGTTGCATAATTGTATGATTTTGAATAACATTTTGTGCCTAAATCATTGACAACAACATTCCATTTTCCTGATGTTTAAATACTGTTCTTTTACATGGCTGAGTAATCAGTGACTTTGATATAGAAGCATTTTTCTAATGAAACATGTTCTAATTATTTGGCCAACATGATTCATATTATGTCTTGATGATCTTTAGTTGTTCTCTGCATAATAATCATTATCTTATCACTGTCCTCTTTAAATGCACTTTCAAGTTTGAAATCTGTCTTTAATTTTTTTGATAGAATTTCAATGAGCAAAAATTGTTATTGATCTGCATTAAATGCACTGAAATGCAACACTAAAAATTGTGCATATATAATGAGCTGGGCTCAACCCTCGTGGGAGCCACATTTATCCCACTCATATGATTAGAGGTTATTTACACCTGTTGCTGCACATAAAACAAACCAGTTAGGAAAAATGCATACTTTAATGTGATATCTCGATGATTTCAGTGTGTATGTTAACCAGATGACTTTCCTAGACATCTAAGGGATTGATTGATCTTTAATACACATGAAGATGAATTAATGCATGCATATGTGAATGATATAAATGATCATGTATGGTTATGATCCTTCATTGCTTATAGTACAACTCTAATACATTGCTTGACAACTGCAGGAATAGGAGCACAAGGAAATTAGGAAGGACAAGCAACAAGGACAACACCAAAGCGAGCCAAGCCTTAACCAGTCATTCAGGAAATGACTGGTCATACCTCTTACATGCACATTTATTTTCCTTTATTTATTCATGTATTAATTTGTCTTTATTTGTATCAAGGAAAAGTCAGTCTCACAGATTGTTGTGTGAGACACATGTACTTAATTACATCCAATAAATATTACATTTTCAAAAATATTGTAAAATATTTTATGTTTCATTCACTTGTATGAATGTAACACTTTTTGTATTCTTGTAATCTTGTAAAGTTGTTTCATTTGTATAACTAAATGTAACATAGGGAGATTAAAAATGAACCATTTGTATGAAAATTTAGAAGGCTCTGGATGATTGAACCTATAGGTGAAAATCTGGTAACAATTACATTGTCCCATCATAGGGTTTTTGTGTGTTATGGTTCCTTTGACGTGCATTATTATAGGGATAATAGCAACATCCAATTGCAAGGAAAAAGCTAATCTCCCTACAAAATATAGTAAAATCAAGCTATTATCCCTAAGAAAACATGTGTTTGAAATGATAACATAATTAGGCATAAATGATATCAAATTTCCATAATCCATATTGATTATTGCTAGTTGATTTGTGGATTTGATTGTGTAAGAATTTTTGCATCAATGTTTTGGATCACACTCCGTGATCCAACATCAGGATGAAGAAGAGAACATCAGTCATTGTGATGTTGGATCATGGAGTTTGATCCGAAATGTTGATGCAAAAATTCTTAGACAATCAAATCCACAAATCAACTAGCAATGATAACCAGCCATGTCTTATCCCTGAAGAAGGGCAATACGTTATCATGTGTAAGCCATGTCGCAAGGAGATCGCCTTTTGCAATTGGGAGAAAGCTATTCTCCCTACAAAAATGCATGTCACATGCATCATAACAGTCATCTTGTTTTAAAAATCATATTTCATAATTAACAAAAAGCCCAAAACATGTCATTAAAAACCATTATTTGCAAATAGCAAAAATCCCATACAAGGTCCCATTTTTGCTGCCATTTTCCACATCAACGTTTTGTAGGTTGGTAGAGAGCAACACGAAATATGAAATTTTGCAATTGCCTAATGAAATCACTGACAACCCATTGTGGAAATATGAGTTAAATTACTGAATAATGTTTAGAGAAATAAAAAATGATGCACAATATGTAAAAGTTTTGTTTCGGTATGCTCCAAGAATGTAATGAAGTCCACTTTCAAATTTCACTTTTCTACAGTCGAAATCTCATTTCACTTCATCTGATTGGAACAAAACACCCCGACGGAAAGGTGGTCAGATGGACAAATAGCACCGACGGAAAGACTTCATGGTTAGATATTAACTCGAACCTACCATGGCCTGTCTTGTTGTCGAGAAAATGTGTCAGCACTAGCAGGTTCTCAAAATCATATTATGGAATGGAGAAAAACCAAAAAAAAAATGGCATTCGAAACCATTATTTGGAAATAGGGTGATCCCACAATAGTGGTTTACAATTTTTGGCCAAATTGGACACTGATATTTTTTTTTTAAACACAATCTCCACATTCGAGCACCTATAGCGATTAAATCGTAAGGAATTTGAAGATGATGTAAACTAGAGTCTTGTCATATTTTGTCTGTAGATTCTAAATTTTTTTTTTTCAATTTTTTGGAATTAGATTCTTTTCCATCTCCACGAAATTGATTTTCAAAAACAACATTTTAAAAAGTGGCAGCGCTGCAATTATGCTTGCTTTTTCCTTGAAGATAAAATTCAATTCTTTCAAGAGTTAGATTTATATCCGATATCAGTGCTTCCACTTAGTTAGATAGCTTTTTATTGAATATTTTTTCTTTAATCAAGCTTAAAAGTCAAACCAATTACAATTCAGACATAGGTGGACAGTATAACACAACTTTTTTTGTTGTATTGAAATTCTTTTTTTTTTTTGGATCAAGAACTTCAATGTTTGGTGCACTCATATTTTTAATTTTTTTTT